>JAVFBZ010163055.1:0-17466 GCA_032466195.1 Katharina tunicata
GTTGGGCTGGTGCGCTGCTACTTTAATCTTAAGTATGTTATGAAACATTAATCCATCAATCACTTTAAAATTATGGCTACTTTAAATCTAATGTCAATTACATTTAAAGATACTTTATCTTGATGGCATTTTCATCTTGAGTAAAAACCAATGACATTTTTAACAAATATTTCTTAACGTTTCCACCAACTGTTGTATTTCTCTAAGAGACCAAGGTTCATTGAGTCAAATGTCAACATTTGAATTCTAATACTTATGGAACTTAGTTCTGTTTTACTGAATAATGTTTTTATTGATATACTGAGAACTAACAAAGTGGTTTTGGGTTAGCTTGAAAGATAACAATATTTTTGTATACTTATATGCCAGAGAAGTGAATTTGAAACGATATAAAGATTGGTGATGGAACATTGTGTGTGTGTGTGTTTTTTTCCCAATTGAAACTCTTAATTATTTACTTAAATATTCTAAATTATTGGTAAATTTAATTTTCAAAACCAATATTTTGTTAAATTTTTCTTTTATCTAAATTGGTATTCCTCAACATTTTTTTAAGAAATTATTATAAATCTGTCGTGTAATTTTTCCTTTCACTTTTTTTTCCAATGTTTACAATTATTATCCCAGAAACATAGTTCTACTCTCTTCTGACATATTTAGTACTGGCTTGTGTTAATTTGTCTTTAATAATTAATGTAATACATTGTATAGTTCGGGTTTAATTGTGGAAAAACTGTTGGTAATAAAATAATATAGCTTGGAAATGTCAGATCTGGTTTTGTAAATATCTAATAAAGATTTATATATATGTTATCACCATTTTCTCGTTGTATGTTACGTGGACACGGCGTAAAATAATCAAACGTGGATAGTTCAATTTATGAAAACTTCAACCTGGAATTAATTGTTTGAAGCCTGGTCCCACAAGGTTAAAACGTTGATAGTTGGCATTACACTTATGTATCCCCATGTTAAACTTATCCTTTTTAAAATCCGTCCAGAGGTTTCCGTTTTGGCTATTTTAACCCAAATTCCTGATTAACAGGTAAAGAATGGTCGGACACACATGACAATATGGACATGAAAAGAATTGGAGGTAAGGAATTTTTTGGGGTTTTATTTTTTTGTATTTTGACACCCTTTGGTTCCTCGTGTTTGTGATTGACCGATTGTGTTGTAATACATATATCCCAAACGTTAACCCTTCATTAAACAAGCTATTCATTACAAAAATGTGTAAACAGTTGGACTCTATCCCAAAATCAGAACATCTATCAACACATTTTTATATATCTAAGCCCCTGTCTATTTTGGTCAAATCTCCAATGACTCACTATTAATTATCAACTGCAACAATGTTAATGGGGTCATATTTATTTGAGACTCGTTCTCCATGGGTTTGGGATAGGCTGAAAATGTTCCGAATCAGACAAACCTCCACGTTGAAACAATTAATTCCCTGCGTAAATATTTTATCTGATTGGATAGCTGTTATTCTTTGATTTGACATGAACTGTTGGCACTAGGGACCATCTTATTAATAGGAATTTGACTAAACTCTGTTAGCTGTTAATCAACTAGTACTAACAATGAGGTCCATAGCCCGAACTGGAGCGCCGGTGGATAGTAACAGACAGAGCGGTTCCAACAGCACCTTGTCTCTGGCCATAGAGTTTAAACTTTATAACAACAGTGAACTGTGTATCTGTCAGTACTAAAGTTCCTTCTCGCCGCTTCGATTTGCGGTCGAGTCTGTTTCCTAGCTGTTGGACTTTTTACAATTTTTTGCGGTTCCGGAAAGCAGTTTCTACTGACATATTTTTGCAGGACTTTGAAAAATTGTGAGGTGGAATGTTCTATCCAAGCTTCAACGACAGGAAAATAATAATAACGACTAAACTTAAGTTAAGTATTTATTATCTATTTCAACTACGATGTTTTCTTATCGGCACGATGAAATTGGAACTCATAATCTGCACGCTCACGCTTGAGCACAAACGGATGGGAATGAAATGCATTTGCCACCAAAGACCAGTAATGGAAGGTAAGCAATTCTCCATCGGATATTTTTTCTGCAAATTTTGAAGATGTAATTAAAACCTTCGTTGGGAAATTTTACTCGGCTAGCGTGATAACAAATTGTGATTGTGTTTGATAGTATGTATTATTATTGTTTTCATGTTGCACTCTCCATAAGTTGTGGGAGAAAGATTTCTATACCGAATTTGAAATAAAAAAGGCCGAAAAATTGCCCAAGACTCTTTTTTTTAAAACTTTTATTTGGTATTTGGTTAAAAATGTTGGTTAAGATACAGTTTATATAGCCTGTCTGTGTTGGTAAATTGTTGATATTGTTGATAGCTGCTTCTTGAAGCTCACAGGTAATAGGTCTTCACAATTGTGATTCCAATGTTGAGGGTTGTCACATTGTCAATTATATAGTAAGCCTGTTGACGTTTGCATTGTGTTGGGGGAACGGTGAAATTGGTTACGTATTTGAGCTCAGGATAAGAAGTCCTTGCATGGGATAGTTAAAGGCAAAATATCAGTGATCAAATATTATCTTCATCTTTAGCTCCCTTTAGTTATTCTGTTAAAATATAACGGATAACAAATGAGCTCGTCAACGAACGACGCGATGAAGAAGTTTCTCTGTTATTTGACTGGGATAAAGAAATTAGTTGAATACAGTTCTCAGTGTTTCGTCAGTCATTTCAACAAGTCTTCGACAATTACTTGTTAAAGTCTTTTCTTTTTTTTCGGTTTGTCTGGCTCATCCATACGAAAGTAGACGTTTTTAAATCCATTTTCGTATTTTAATTTACAGGGTAGTTACTTTTAATTGAAGCCATGCACGCAAAGTTGAATCCTCTTATAAAGACGTTTTTCGTGATTTGATCTACGCAAACATGTATTACTAAACTCCCTTCAACAAACTCAGTCAATTGCGGTGCAGCTTAACCCACTATTGGTAACCCATGTAAGTGCTTGTAATACCTATGATTCAATGACAAGATGAAAGGTGCAAGGCAAAGGTGGAGTTACCCAGGAAGCAAAAGAACCCAGCATAGGGACCAAGACGACTCAAACTCATATCAAAAATACACAGAAACCGGAAAACCTGCCGATCGTAACAGCATATCTTTTATAAACACTGAGAAAGTCCACAATCCTGGATCTGACGACTTCTCTGAGACGATAGCAGATGTTACTGAGAGACCAAGTTCAGAAACAAACAGTATCCACGAAGAAGCCAAAAATTCACAGACTAATGACTCTGAACATATTCTTCCACTTATGAAAGACAAAACTGGCCTTTCAAAAAATCCTGTAGTGTTTGTCATTGGCGAAGATCCAGATGACCTGCCAGGCAATATTAACGAAACCGATCAGAATTCTGATCAACCTTTTGAATTGAGTAAATATGTATTACATCAAGACTTCTGTCACCATAATAATGAGCCTTCGACAAAAATTAGCAAATCGGAAGACAAAGAATTTCAGACTGACGATCAAGAGAACGAATCGGATATAGATTCTACCATCATCACCCTCGGCCAAAAAGTTTCTGAAGCTGAAAGGGGCGATGGAATCAAGTCGTTATTTCCATCGATTGAAACCGACAGCGCCGCTAATAGTGTCTCGCCCGAGTATATGAATATCTCCCAAGAAGACGGGGAACTGGCTGGCACCGTTGACCCCATATTAGATATACCTGGAAACCACAAGGGCACATCAGGGCAGAAGGACATTAATCCACAGGTTGATCTGGATTCAGTTGATATTATGAAAGATTCTGATTCAATGAGTTTAACGGAAGATTCATCTGGAATCAGTCCTGATGCAGATATAGCAAGTTCTATACAAACGGAAGATTCTGAAACCATAAAATCGCCAACGGTAGATTCGAGTTCTTCACATTCCTCTACAGAGAGCCCAAGCCCACCTGAAGATAAAGCCCCAGTTGACAATTTCACTGAAGAAATTCAAGTGGCGGTAGGTGATATTGACAAAGACATAATATGCTCTGGAAGTCAAGAAATGGCAAATGACAGCGAAACATCTTCCATTACTATTAAAGAAGTCGAGGATAACCAAGGTAATGATGGTTACAAAGAAGCCGGGAATAGTGTGCCTTTGGTAGGATGGGAAGATGAATTAAATGATGAATTGAAACTAAATAAGGTCATCACCTATAATAGTTTGATCACAGATACTGATGATGAAAAAAACATTTCAACCGATGTGTTAGCTTCTGCGTCTAAAATCCATGGTCATAAACGTGAAGTCGTCGTTCTAGACTTAAATGCACTTTTGGTTGACGTCGATAAAGTGCGACTCTCCCAGTTGTCGGACATTTCAGAAGAGAATGATACTCAGCTAGAAGAATTGTCAAGTTGCAATGGAACGTACCAGGTTCTGGAAAGCCTGGTTGGTGGGGACGCTACTCAGAATGTTGACACTATTTTGTCCGATAATTTGTCGTATAGGTTGACGGTCCCTGAGTCTCGTAGCTGTGCTGACTTGCCGCCTATAGATGATGGCTTGAGCGTTACGAGCAGAGCGATTGACCAGTCTTCTGACAAGTCCGAGGCCATGTCTGGTCGTCATCATGATTCAGGGTCCATTTCTTTATTCCATCTTCAAACAAAGGCTATTATAGAACAAAGCCCAAGTGATGAAACACAGACAAGTTCTATCACCGAAAAATGTCCTGATAATCGTGCAAGGAATGGTATAACATGCGGGGACAATGGCGATGAGGAAGATACGAATTTACTCCCGCCTAAAGCGGACTTGGATTCAATGGACCTTATAGTCGAGGAAGATTTAGATGGGGCCCGCCCTGACCCCCAAGGGTCAGATTCCACTTCCGATCTACTGGACAACCCCGCCGCCTCCACTAATACAGGCATCCAGAAAGCGACCCAAGCCTTCATACAAAACCGTTACAAGACGTTCAGCAAGAGACGAGTCGTCTACTCGACTTTTATCAAATACATATTATTCTTCTTCAACTTTATATGCTGGGTAAGTTAATTCGTCTACACTATAGTTCAATATTCAGTTTCTTGGTGAACTGCTTTCTTTTAATTTAAATTTTTCCATTTAGGCCATCGAGTTAGCAAACTTTCCAAGCAATTGTTTTTTTTTTTCTCCATATTTAGTTTCACTTTAAAATTGCAGTGTTATGTTGTCGAACATATTTATTTCGCTTTATAAACTGTTTGCATTTTTCAACAGACTATTTTGCTCTGCTTTACATATTAATTCTCGCTTTAAAGTTTGGTAAAAATGGTTTACAGATTTCCTATATATTTTTCTATATACTTTGTCAAGAGTAATCACACCGGCACAGGGATATCGACTAACTAAAGTCGATAAATTATCTCATGTTCTAGATCAATTCTCATAGACAAGTTTCTAGATAGACCTGAATCTCGAGCTGTTCTTGATAGCCTAAAGGCGCATCTCGAGAAAAGGCAATACATGTAACATGTAAATTGTGAAGATAAATATGTGGCGAATATGTAACACACATAGATGTTAGGTTTGTTTCTATATACGATAGACATTACTATTTTGTTTATCAATATTTTTTTAACTTACTGTCAACTTTTTTAGTTTCTGCTTCCTTGGTATGTTCGTTTCTGTTTTAATTAATTGTTAGTCATATGTTTGTGTCAGTTGCTGGCAGTATTGTTTAAATGTTTTGTCGTTTCTAATCCACCACCATGACCCATATATGTATTTGTATAAATGTAGAGAAAGAAAATTTTGCTGGCCTCCACCGGGATTAGTGTCGTATATACAAATGTTATTTGAAGGTCTGATTCAGAAACACGAATTATAGATATGTTGTATATGATCCCAAAACACAGCCCTTCAATAGGTTATATTAAGCTCTGGCTATTTTTACTTTGATATACTTAACATGAATGTTCGCGTGTTATATATGTGTGATAATTATAATTATTATCAGTGTATTTGTACACTATAACTGCTTCCTGAATAATAACCATCCTCCACATATTATAACGAGTGCTCAACCTGTATTCGCTGATAACTGCACGAACTTTATCTATCATGGTACAGATTGATTTCTCTAATTGTGATAAATGGCTTAATCCAATAGTTCTCTGGAACATTTATTTTCGGCTGTCCACTGGGAGTTAGAACAACAGAGAAGTGTCACTCTGCAACAAAAGTGTTTTTCGCTGGGTAAATACAACAGGCATAAAATCGAACAAACGCCATCTGCGGCATATTATCACCGTATATTGGAGGTTTTCTTGAAAATTGACATTATTATGGTGATTGTTAGTATTACCCTCAGCTCAATTCCAGGTATTTACAAGTTACAGACAGTATTCTAAGAATTGGAAAAAATAATTGTTTGGATTTATTTAATATATGGTAATTTATTTGATGGACCACATATATACTCAAATCCTAAATAAATTATAAATATCTGGAATCATTATATAAACGATTATGTATGATTCGATATTAGAAATTAATTCATTCTAATAATCAGGAAATTTCCGGTATGCAGTGTTTGCCTTACTCTCCTACCACGATCCTATTGATTAGAGTATAATGACAATGTGAACAATTATAAAGTCCCGACTCTGGCTTCCCTGTTCAAATGTCGATGTCCTCTTTAGTATAGTTTACCAGCATGTGACACCCTAAATGGAGATAATACATACCAGTATATGTTAATAAATCGCCCAGAATAATCAGCGATCCATGCACTACTGGAAATGTTTTACCCCTTCATATATAGGGCTTCACATATATACGTATAGCCAACCGCTTACAGGGAAAAACGCTTTTCTGTCTCAATAAAAACACTTTAATGAATTAAGAGAAAAACTTTTTGTGGAATAAACATTTAAGTGCTTTAAAACAAAACACTTCATAAACATATTTAAAAGTGTTTTTGTAAAATCAGTATAGCGCTTCATCCAAAACACTGCAGTGTTTCATTTAAAAAAAAAAGAGTTAAACACTTCAGTGTTAAGTAAAGTGAGAGTATGACCAAATGAGTTTATGAAATGTTTGTTTTAAAACACTTAAGTGTTTAGTACACAAAAAGTGTTTTTATTGAGACAGAAAAGCGTTTTATTTGAATAATAGTGATTTTAAAGTGGAGATAAAATATGTTTATAATTTAACACATATTTTTTTACAGTGAACGATGATAAATCATCTGACTGAGAATGTACAGTTAATTTAGAATAAACTATAGGACGCTTGTTTGTGGATGCCCGAATCAATCCATTAGTCTGGCAGGCAAGAAAACTATACTAGAGTCCCACAGTGTAGATTTAAAGTAGTAAAGCAAATAAATAGTTCGCAAACATTTTTTCAGAGTAAGTGAGAGGCGAATACGCTGGATTGTGTTTATAGAGAAACCTGAACCGGTAAATTACATATATCTTGTTGATTCTCACTGGTTTTATTTGTAGTTCTCGATTTGACCATTAAAACGAACCATATTAATTTTGAATGACTTTACACAAGCGTAACGTCTGATTTTTGGCTGCGTTTATAATCAAAGATTTTAAAGGATCTCTTGTCGGAAGGACCTCTTATGTTTATGTTAGTACTAACCAGTATTGTGGTGTTTTCATGGATTTCAGAATCTATAGAAGGATTTAAGCTTAAATATTAATCTGAAATTAGAAATTAGTTAGAAGAAACATTTACCGATATGTTAAAGAAGTTAAAGTAATTAAAAACCAGTCCCAGCTATACACATTCCGTTTTAATGTACCTTAAACATGAGGGAAGTTAACGGAAATGTGGACAATCTATAGAGGCATTTGGACTTTAGAAGTTGTGAACCTTATTATCAGCGAACCCTAGTGAAATTAAGTTTAGGGTCAATTTTCCTTTAGCTATTGTCTTGGTCTTTGTGCCTTGATGTTTTCCACACATACAAGAGACCCAACCAAACTGTCCGATGTGTTAATACGTTTAAGATGTTTCAAGGTGGCGGGAGTAGCGGCGGCTTGTGCTGGCTACTGGATGATCGTGGACAAACATAAAGTAGTCCGTGATGCCATCGACTTCTTCCTGGATCCAGCCATCATCCTCTCTATCACAGGAGCTATCATATTTATTGTGGCCTTCTTCGGGTTCGTCGGAGCTCTGCGAGAAAATATTCTTCTCCTGAAAATAGTAAGTCAACTATCTGATTCTCTTCAAACAATGTACCATGCTGGTTGGGTATATACAGCACCACGTCTTTAAAAAAAAACATAACTTTGAACAAACGAAAATTCACAATGTGCGCCAATGTTCATTATAAAGGTTCAACACACACATATTTGAGGAATTCACCAATAATAAAAAGTGAGGTATTCTTCGACAGCTTTGAATTGGTTGCAAGGTTGATCTGCTAGGAAATAAACACTACTGTTTTGTCTTCATGGATAAGTTTGTTTGTTTGGTTGGTGCTTTACGCCGTACTTGAGATTATTTCTTTCACTTATATGACGAATTGTAAAATTGGTCCGTCACGTTTTAAAGGGATCCTTGAACCCATTTCAATGATCCCTTTGAAACGTGACGGACCCATTATGGGTGGGAGGATCCCTTTGAAACGTGACGGACTCATTATGGGTTCAAGGATCCCTTTGAAACGTGACGGACTCATTATGGGTTCAAGGATCCCTTTGAAACGTGACGGACCCATTATGGGTTCCAGGATCCCTTTGAAACGTGACGGACCCAATATGGGTCCAAGGATCCGTTTGAAACGTGACGGACCCATTATGGGTTCAAGGATCTCTTTGAAACATGACAGACCAATTTTACAATTTGTCATATTAGTGAAAGAAATATTCTCAAGTAGGGCGTAAAGCACCAACCAAACAAACAAACTTATCCATGAAGACAAAACAGTATTATTTATTTCCTTAGCAGATCAACAACCTAAGCCTAACTTTCGAATTCAGCCCTAACTTTCGAAAAGCTATGTTCTTCAAGATAACTTTTTCGGAGATAAATCACACTGATACACTTATAATGATGACATTAAACACCGATGAATATAATCCCATATAACATTTGACTCGTGACAAATTTTTATCTATTAAGCCGATATGGTTAAGCTGTAAAGATTACAACGCTGAGAAAAGTTTGTCAATATATCTCATCTTTAATTTGGCATGGATAGCTTGTTAAGAAATCAGCAGAAGTAATAACATGTTTATGTAGCTATAAAGGTTATAAGTGATAAGGTAGCCCATTAGTCGCTTGACTAACTCTTACGGTACTCTTTATTACAGTGGCACATATCACTTTCCGTATTTCTGGTGGCAGAGTTAATATTCGGTACACTTGTGTTCCTGTTTTATTTCTTCCCTGATATTCGCCGTGATTTAGCATTAACCCCTGAGGATTGGGGATTAAAAGAGGCCATTAGGAAATACAAAGACGACAAAGGGATGAGAGACTGGATCGATATGGTTCAAATGGAGGTAAGCGTTTGTGGGGTTAATGTTAAATTTCATGGTATTATTAAATTAAGCATTCAACTGGCGCCAAGCCCAGTTACAGGACTGATAATAGGTAACATGCGTGTAGAATATGATGCTATCAACTTAGCAATACTATTGTTAAAATAATGTTGAATTCGGACTAATAGAAAACTTATAACTGGATACGCTCTGTTGTTCTGAAATAAAAACAGGTTTATTCAGGGATATAGAGTTTAATGAATGGGATATTAGGTTTTAAGCGATGTTGTTAAGTAAAGGACTGAGTACAAGACGGGAAACCTTGCCGACTGACAGCTTGGCCCCCTTGTGAAGTTTTCAAAAGACAGAATTGAGGCTCTTCAAGAAGGTTAATTTAATGCCTTGAACGGGACCAATGTCGCGTCCATTACGGGCCATTGAACGTGACACATTCTTAGAGCCTTACGAGATTGTACGAGATTTCGATTTCTGAGTTGGCTTTCATGGAAAATATGAATAGGCCTTCTTGAACTGGTTTCTTAAATTAAAAAAAACGTGTGTTTTAACATTTCCTCTTGTACTCATGACAACAGAATAAAGTTCTCACACCTGTTTCAATTCAGTAAATAAAACTTTGAAGATCATCTTATCGACACGATAAAGTGACTAAAGAAGAACGCGAGACTCTTACCTCTTGCTTTATATACCGGTACTGTTGATGTTCTGACTTAATCACTGTAAATAAAAGTGAGTTTCTCACATGTCACTTTAAAAATAGACAATCTTAAATAAAATGTCCCTCTATAGTAAAGCAGACTGTATTACTTTTTCCTTTACTCATTAGATGAAATGCTGTGGGGTGACAAACAGTGATAAAGGTTACAAAGACTGGCAGGAAAATCAGTATTATAAGTGTTCAGATTCGAACCCCAGTCCAGATAGATGTAATGTGCCACCCTCATGCTGCATTATACTTCCGGTAAGCTTCTTTGTTTGGTTTATTGGACGAATGGTTTGTGAGATGTCCTGATGAAAAGGTAACACTCTCTAATACTGAACAGATTCTAGTTCAGAAAATTACTGAGAAGGCCGGATGGCTGAGTGGTCGGTTTTTACTGCTGGCGATTCGGTGCCTGGCTCTGAAGGTCGTCGGTTGAGTCAGCCTGCAAAATTACCTGAACTAGAATCTGTTCAGTATCAGAGAGTGTTATCCCCAAAACACGAAAATATTTTAGTGTTTGATGGATAAATCGAACACGGTAAATTAATGCTTTTAGTCTCACATATTGCTTTTGTTGGTTTGAATTTACTACCATAGTTTCACATTTTTTTTTATAGTTAGTCATTAAAATATACACATTAAACTTATATAGACAAATATAAAATATTGGATGAACATCATTGAGTTCCGTTGAATGCTGCCCTACTAGACACATGGCTATTGTCATTTATTTACTCAGAGTTTCGGGGTTGTTGTTGTTCATCATGCGATAATGTTTATTTATTGAATTTGCATTCAGGGGGATTATTACAATAGTATGTGTGGATTCAACACCAACGACAAAGAAGTAAGTAGCCTACATAACGGTTGATTCCATATACACTGAATGGAACAATTTCAAAATGCATCGTCAAAGTTTCGTAAATTCATACCTTTGTCGCAAGACTGTATTTCGGCACCATCCAGCTAATAAGAAAAATCGTACTGTAGTAACAAATAACTGACCAGAGCTGTATAACCATACATACCCCAGTGTCTGGTAGGTATTTTTCTCACTAATTTTGTTTGGTTCGGTTCATCGCTTTCAATATATTATGTGAAACTTTTGTTGGTTAGAAGGACGCTGAACCCAGGGGTGTCAGAAGCTGTTTTGTTGTAGTGTCCTGTTTAGTGTCAAATGATAGAACCCAATAGAACGACGTACAGGAAAGTAATGAATCAAACAAAACATACACATGGATACACGGTGATTCCATCCTTCGTTTTTTTAAAAATCGTTGTCAATGTTTCTTGAAAGCGGTTTTAAAATAAACCGAACGGTGCAATCATCATGAATCCATGTGTATCCTATGTTGGATTCGTTACTATGCTCTACTTAAACCCATCAGTGGAAATAAAGCCAAGCAACCAAACTATAACTTTGACATCATTTTTGATCCGGACTGATATTTCCCTCCAGGTATGGCAAGTGGAGACGGATATTTACACACAGGGTTGTGTGAAGGGTTTTGGAAAATGGTTACAGTCTAACGCCGTTATCATAGGAGCTGTGTTTACGGGAGTGGTCGTACCCCAGGTGAGCATCCGATGGCGAAGCAACGCCTATCTCCATTGACGATGCAAACTATTTCTGTCCCATACCACAAAACAACCATCACAAACAGATCAAGAAACTGCATGCTTCTTCCGTTACATAGCATGAGTGACATATTTTGTCATTGGTTACACCGTACTTCATGTAGGGCATTTTGCTCCGAGGCTGTCATTGACCCCTTAAAAATAGAGTGCCTGATCAGAAAACATCGCTTTTGGGGTTTCAAGCCATTCTGTAGGTTATTTTACCAAATGTGTGATGGAAACCACCTCCTGTTAATGAAAAACACATCCAACAAAACATGGTGCTGTGCAGGTAGACAAATGGATCAGATGTACACATTACATCCTGCTGATTTATATCTTGCAATGTGCTTATTTTCAATCCTTCTTAGAAAATAACTTTATTTATCTTGGCAACTGAATTTTCTTTTCTTTGTTCAGTTTATAGGTATTGTTTTGGCTAGGGTTTACATCAAGTTGTCAAACCTGAAAAAGAGTCGGAGCCGCTGGAAGAAGTGGACGATCAAAAGTTTAGCAAGGTCGTTCAAGAAGAAAGACCCGGAGCCAACAGAGGTTTAGAAAGAACAAGAAAACCCCATAAATTTAGAACTATTTCTTCGTGAACTTAAAGTTGAACTCACAGTTTTGTGAATAGAGAAGTGGTTTACCGCACTGCTTCAGATCAATTCACTTTTAGGATATTTACGTTACTGGTCAAATTATGACAGAGCTAGGTCACTATGTAAGGGTTGATGTCACTTGAAAATGTTGGAAACAGGACAACCTTAAGATGTTCCTTATTCTTGAGCCGCGCTTACACGGGCGTAAACTGAAGCAGATTTGTTTTACCCATTAAGTTTGGTGGATAAAATGGAGGACTATTCTGACCCCGATCAGATTTAGGTCATGTTTTTGTTTGGTGCAAACGCAGAAGTGTATCTGATTCGGATCAGATACACCACTGTTTGCGCGTGTAACCGCTGCTTATGTTAAGGAGCGGGAGCCCAGAGGCATTTGGTCAGATGGAAAGGATAACAATTATGACATGCAGAGTGTTATACGTTACTGATATTGGAACAAAGATCCGAGTGTCTGCCGGGCCACCAGTGGTGGGGGCAGGTCAATGGTCAATTAATGGGTAGAGAAAAATAAGCTAGGTAATCCCAAGATGATTACACTCAAAACCACCTGATATAGTAAACTTGTGACCTCGGCGACATGGAAGCAAGAATATCAAACATTTGGGGTTGTGGGGTGGGGCCGCCGGACACGGTATTAACAGATGAACCAAAATGAGCTGAGTCAGCTTTTGGACAAAACTCACGAAATGTTGTGTAAAAATAAGCTCTACAACTGCAGGTAACTGGATCCTTGTTCCCATACGATTTAAATTCAATCCTCTCTATGCCGTTGTATTTATCCTGTCCAGCTGACAAAAAGCCTAGGGCCTCACGGTCTATTACTTAAAACTGATCTGTGGAACTACTGGTAAAATGTTATGTCTTGGTTTAAACTAGATTCGTGCTCAAGTTAAGTGCTTAAACTGCGCGCACATTCATGAAAGAAAATATAAAAACAAACATAATGGTTTGTACACAACATTTTATTGCAGTTGTTTGATTAGTTTGTGTGTTTCTTATGAAAGCAATTAACCAATAATGAACATATATTTAATCTTTTACACGCCATTTGTCTAACATGAATCCTGGAGGCAACAAGTCTATTCCACCCACAATTTACACAAAAAAAGATGATTCGCAAACAGCATCTTCTATGTAAATTACTGTACAATTATGATACGATACATTTTCACTCTAGAAATTAACAAATATGAAAAAACAATAAGTTTGCCTATCATTCATGCAAATGTCCCTCATAAGACTGGTGGACTGGAGTAACACACATGTGAGTAATGTTGAAGTTTCCCATTGCTAGAAAGAGCACAACTCATCTGTGTTGTAATGAAAACACCTTTTTTTTTTGCAGTTATAGAGGCGACACAGGGTTTCTAAATCATCATTGTCATTGTTCATAATTTCCGGTAACCCATACCTTGAAATTAATTTTAACGAAATTCCTGATCTAAGAAACAAGTATGTTTAGTTTCACCTGGGACCTAATATGTAAACATATAAACATATATATAAATATGTTACATATTGGGTCTCAGGTTTCACTAGTTCACTGTAATATGAATGTGTTTTCACTGCCCGGGCGCGTAAGTATTCGGTCTTCCACACAGCCTGGTATTTTAACTTTTAAAAATGTGAATAGTACCATTCCTTTGAGGCAGTACTTTGGCACATCAGAAAAATAAGTATTTCTCATACAACCTGTTGTCCCTAATTTATAATGACCATATATGGGCCGGATGACTTCTCTCCCTATCCGCATTTGTTGTCCTTCATGTTTTGCATCCTTTCAGACATGAAGCTATATTTACCTGCAAAAGTTGCCGTCAGTACTAAACCCCTATCATGGAACCTATGACGCAATAATGTGCAAGCTATCAACTATACAACTGTCCCACCTTAGTGGCCTTACCATGGGTAACTTACAACATTGTCCACAAGTGCCTTGCATCACAGCTACATATAACTGAAATATTCAAATATACAATGGCAATTTCGTCAATTATTCTGTAACACTTAACAGTTCTGGAAAGTATTTTCAGATAAGACATGAAAAATGGTACGGTTTTGACAAAAAGGATGCAAGTGTAACAAGAGATATAACGGCCGAAAACTTCTGGTATATTTCCGGTGCAACGTCTCGGTATAGTTGCGAAGACCGTTTCAAGCAACCAGACAAAATGTTGTGCCGGAATTATAACAGAAGATGTCATTAATAAAATCTTATTTTATTTTAAGTATCTCGACTTCTATATGCGTCTAAAAGAAAATATAACAGGTCAATTCTTTTAAGAACAATTTCAACAATTAAACCATATTTTGGAAATATCTGTATATATAGAAAGTATTTGCAAATTTGTTCAAGCATTTAACTTTCCTTAAAAATTGAGTCGCATATGTCTGTAAGCTGGTACCCTGAAAAGATATCTACTTATATGACGGTGTTATACTCCAACAGTAAATAACCACACTAACACAACCAGAAAGATGCTCCGTTGTCTGTTGGATAATTAATGTTCCTGCGTTGCTAATAAGACAATATACCTACGCTTGAAACATACTGCCCTTAGACAGAGTTTACTTCACTTGCTGTTTGCTTACATACGACAGGTAAATAAATTAAATAGCTGTTTCTAGAGAGATTGTATTCTGCGTATGAAATAAATTAAATAGCTGTCTCTAGAGAGATTGTATTCTGCGTATGGATTGGTAAAATTGCCACATAAAAAACTTAAGTCAGGGCCAAGGAACTATAATTTTCCATGAAATCCGTTGAAAATTCTTAACCCTGAATTCCATAGGAAAGTATGCATAGGAATTTACATCCAAAATCAAGGAATGAAAGTTCAGAAAATCAAAATAAATCAAAATATACATGGTACAAATTACAAAATAGTATAAAACCAGAAAGCACTTGGATAGTGTGCTTCTTGGCTACCCTAACATCTCGATGTGTTTATAAATGCCCAGTATTTCCTATTTTGTCTATTTTTCTGTACACAATTGTTAAGTCTGAACAATTCTCACGTTTCAGCCTTAACCCGCTTCTTTATTTGAACATTTGTTTTAAAAGTTTAGTGTTAACTTATAAAATCTGAGAAAAGACTCACATATTTTTTATTGAACTATTTTTTTAAGACATTGAAGTTATAGATATGTTAATAACTTTGAATTGTCCATTTAACCTAACATTAAAGCTTTCAATTAAATGTGGTTTAAGGTAACTTCAGAAAACCCATTCTGTACATAATGGACAATTTTTGCTTCTAGCTATAATGTACAACTTAAAAATGGATGAATGCAAGAGAAACTCTTAACTTGTAAACTGCTTGAGCACATTAATACAAAATTCTCTTTTTAAATCAAGAATTATATTTACACAATCCAGTACTTAATTGACAAGTAGTAGTTTAAGTATTTTGATACCAGTTACGTCTCAAACAGTTTTTTGGACCAAGATTGATTTACTCGTCTTTAAATATTTGAAATTGTAACTTATGCTGGCAGATTAAAAACGAACAATAAATATAAAGTGGTTTCCCTGTAATTTCTCACATTTTTTCTGCATCAAAGATAGATCTAAAGCACCTAGGATTTCTTATCTATTGTCATACTGTGGATGTCTTAGTTATTAATATAGTAAGTTGAGAATTAATGCTACTGACCAAATACATTCATTAGATTACAACACTTTCGTTTTTATTTCCGTAGAAAAATGATCATAGAATGAAGTACTATAAATAACAGCTTTACATACCACACTACACTTTAACAATGTACCGAATTCTCCTATCATAATGAATAACAATATATACACATGTACAATGTAACACTACAAATGATCAACAAATCCCCAATCCAGGGAGCTTGTCTTACAAACATGTGAAACTTTGTGTTTTGTGTTTCACAGATAAAACAGTTCGACCACTTCCAAATGGGCAAGATTTCCTTTAAATTTCGTCCCAAAAACTTTATTATCAAGTCCAATGTCTAAGACCGACCACACAGAATTTTTTTTTCATATTTAACAAAAGTAATGTTATGGTAAATTATATCAGGCAATAGCTATGGTAGCATAGAGTTTCAGAAAGAGGCCAGTCTAGCTACCTTCAAGTCTCACAATTCACACTGGCCTAATGCCTAGACTTAGCAATAACGCTAGATGAGGTTGACCCCTGAACAAAGAGTTTATAATTTTACTGTTATTGAGAGCAACTAACCGGTAGAAAAAAGTAGCAGAAGCCACATCACATCCACCTCTAATCTTGACAGCCATTAGAAACTTTCCTCATATACCATTCGTAAAAAAAAAAGAATATCATGGTTCTGTTGCATCTACTACACAAGTGATCTTAGCTATGCTATCTGAGTAATTGAGTGGTTTGTGATTCTAGAATTTGGTTCAATTACCAGTGCTAATCAAACATCCAAGATTCTGACCCTGTGCACATAATTCTGATTTATAATTATTAGAGGTAACTCAGTACCTTGGGTTGTGACTTTGAGATGCCAATTTCCAACATCTCCTGATGATGCTACAAATCTAAAAATGTTACCGTTTCTAAGAAATACATTACTTGTCTGATGATATTGAACTCTTCAATGGAATGCACTGGATTCAGAACAATAAGAACACTTTTTTGAGGATCACTTTCTTGCTAACTACTAAACAGCAGGCAAACTTGCAATGAATAAAACATTTATTTATCATTCTCTATTGTTCTGTGAATGAGCTATCACAATAATTATTCCATTCATTCAATACTATGTTTGATATAAACACTGATATCATGAAAATTCTCACTCGGCATTCACATACACACAAAAGAGTTCTATAATCAAGGGGGCTAACTCATGAGCTCCAGACTGGGACTTGGACTTGTACTGGGTGCTTTTAAAGAATCATTCACGTCTCTTCTGAACACTGACAAATTTTGGGTGAACCTGTAATAATCAAAAGTGTATAGGCATCATGGTTTAAGGTGTTACATAGCATCATGGTTTAAGGTGTTACATAGCATCATGGTTTAAGGTGTTACATAGC
>JAVFBZ010163066.1:0-17464 GCA_032466195.1 Katharina tunicata
GGTCGAGGGCGAGGTTCACACTTGGCCTCGGGTCAAGGGTGAGGTTCATGCTTGTCTTCAGGTCAAGGGTAAGATTCACTTGGTCGAGAGCGAGGTTCACACTTGGCTTCGCTTCAAGGGTGAGGTTCACATTTGGCTTCGGGTCAAGGTGCATGATTTGAAAGAATGTACCTCTCAGTTTTCAACCTAACAATTGAGTTTTTATGTAGTAGAGAATTCTAAATCATTCAAGTAAAATGTCTATGTTATGTATTTGTTATGTATATGGAGACTAATCGACTGAACTAATCGACTGAATCGACCGTTTGCGGACAGCAGACGTTTTTAAACCATCTAACCCCAGAATAAATGTTAGAAAACATAGCTTTTTCAATCGTTCCATGTTATCTTTTAATAACTTTGCAAATGTCTGTGATATTGATATTTTTACTAGCAGGCGTCAATACAAAGCCAGTCTGAAATCAGTGCTACATGTATTTGAAACATAAGTATATGTTACTCACTTTTACATACAAAAATTTATTAATTTAAAATTTAACTGTATAACAACCCTTAATTGTTTTCACTCTGGATCCTTGTTCTTGATCTCAGATCTAATTGTTTTATTGTTATTTTAATATGACATGTTACCTGTTATCAGACTTGTAAGTGGGCCATTGGCCTGTAAGTTTCTGAAATAAATACAATACAATACAACAAAATCAGTTGAATTTTGAGAAGTTCATCAATATACAGTATTTTGTGATATCCGAGTATATTTATAACTGCTCATGTTTATCGTGCACATGTTTATTATGCACATGTTTAAATATGTATGAGTGAAATATCTCCATGTCCATGTAGGATATAAAACACCAAATGAAAAAAAAAAAAATTACTGAAGGTTTGTTTTCCTTGTACATATTTACAGCATCCAGCCCCCGCCCTTATAGAGATGAAGGAGACCAGCCAGCCAATCTCACTGGACGACAACCAGACTTATTGCGCTCTTCAGGAATACGATCAGGCCCGGAGAGGGGCACAGATCGAGCTCCCGATAGGGGCCCAGATCGGGGCCCTCCTGATCACATGGTACTGCCTGGTTACAGGAGTCGTTATGGAGGTACAGCTCGGTGCTAGCTCTTTTATCTTGACATTGTATATTTTGTATAAACTTTACTGCACTTTTATCAGTTTTTGATGAAAATGTGCTGGACTTTCTTGAGTAAATTATGTCTCAGAAGAACATTTTCTTCACAATTGTTGAAAATGTGCTTAACTTTCATTAATCATGAAATTTAATATCTTGTGTGGAAAACTTAACAATATCCTGTAATGAAAATGTGCAAAACACAGTATCATAATATACATGTAAAAGTAGCGGAGTGTATAGATTTCAGAAAGACATCAAATTAAATTTTGTAGCACTAGCATCATGTATTATAAAACATGCAAATTTTCTGGGTAGATTTATAAAACTTGTAACAGCTGCCATATTCAACAAAGTGCTTCATATCCTTATATTGTTGTACAGGCAATGTTAATGTCAGTATACATGTTTATTTAAAGTTGTGTTCTAAATATGTAAATTCACCATTTTATCTTCGTCCATTATTGTTAAAGGTGATTCAGTTATAGTATACATCAGTTTAATTTTTAAAGTTGCTTATTTTGTAAGTCCTCTTTCCTGCTCACATATCAATTTTGGAGTCTCATCGCAACATTTGAGTCTCTTAAATAATAAGTCTCAAAAGGTTGTTTATTTCTACAATTATCCTGTGTGTGTGTTTTCAGCTAATTGACTAAGTTATTTTATCTGTACAGGGAATTCTCATTCAAAATAACACAATGTTCCTCTCTTAGTCTTAGTAAAGAATGAAAGATTGCTGCAATTTGCTTACTAATTATTAATGTTAGTTTGGATCCTTAGTATTAATTTTATTTGCCTTCTAACAAATTGTTTGAAAGGAAAATTATGCCCTTTGTTATTTTTAAAGACAAGGTCTTCAAATAACTAATATATTTAAAAAGTCTAACATTTTTATACTGGGATTTGATAAATCTACTTTATTCCCAATACTTAACTGTGAAAAAATGACAAATAGTCCAGTTTATACACAATATCAATTAATAACATTCAAGTCTTTTATTTGTAAATTAACATATTGAATTTAACTAAAATTCCAGTGTTAATACTATTGTACTTTACAGGCCAGAATGAATACATTGTTCCCCCTGTTCGGACTGATAGTTTACCCCCATTTATCAACTCGGAGAGTAGTGAAACGACAGGCTCCCAACCACATTCAAGGGAGAGAACTACGGTTCAAGTTCTTACTCATAACGGCAGTGTAACATCGTCAGATTCTGAGTAAGTGACCAGTCTGCAGGTGTCACTCTTCAAACTGCCAATCATCCATCATATCTGTCATAGCCACTCCTACTTTTGGCAACTAATCATAGACTATTGACTGCCAATTAAAAGTTATGTGTCCTAGCCACTCGTCTTTGTGACTAACCCACACCTCAGTGAGTCTTCTATATAAGCCACTCTAACCACCATGTCTTTAGCTGCTAAAAGTAGATGATAGAGACTGTCAATCACAAATGTCGTCTCTTCCATTTATCAAGCAATATGCCAATCATTTGTTTGTCTGCTATTTTAACCACGCTTACTGCTTTAGCAACTAACGCCATTGGCTATTTGACTTGCCAATCTTTGTCTTGTCATGTAACCATGCCCACTGCTTTCAAACTAACCTTACTGGTTGATTGAGCTTTCAATCATGTCAAATAGTTTCCTCCCCAAAGGGAAGCCTTATTTGGAATTTATTGCAAATAATTCATGTTTGTTACATTTAATGATTTATGATCATTTTTGGTCAGAAGCAGGATTTTCCAGGACTGATATTAGTCAAATTTCTCAAAAAGATGATCAGTGGCTAAGCCACTAGGTTTCACTGGGCCTCACACAGCCTTTGAGTTCTGGAACTGAATCAAGTTGTGTTGTAACAAACTACCTTACCAGTGGCTTTGAAACCTTTCCCTCACACAAACTAACCCCTTCAAACTCTAATCCCTTTAAACTCTAATTCCTTCAAACTGTAACCCCTTCAAACTCTAACCCCTTCAAACTCTAACCCCTTCAAACTCTAATCCCTTTAAACTCTAATCCCTTTAAACTCTAATCCCTTCAAACTCTAATCCCTTCAACCTTCAAACTCTAATCCCTTCAAACTCTACTCCCTTCAAACTCTAATCCCTTTAAACTCTAATCCCTTTAAACTCTAATCCCTTCAAACTCTAACCCCTTTAAACTCTAATCCCTTTAAATCTCTTCAAACTCTAACCCCTTCAAACTCTAATCCCTTTAAACTCTAATCCCTTTAAACTCTAATCCCTTTAAACTCTAACCCCTTTAAACTCTAATCTCTTCAAACTCTAATCTCTTCAAACTCTCATCCCTTTAAACTCTAATCTCTTCAAACTCTAACCCTTTAAACTCTAACCCCTTTAAACTCTAATCCCTTCAAACTCTAATCCCTTCAAACTCTAACCCCTTTAAACTCTAATCTCTTTAAACTCTAATCTCTTTAAACTCTAACCCCTTTAAACTCTAACCCCTATAAACTCTAATCCCTTCAAACTCTAATCCCTTTAAACTCCAATCCCTTTAAACTCTAACCCCTTTAAACTCCAATCCCTTCAAACTCTAACCCCTTTAAACTCTAATCCCTGAAGCTTGCTCAACAATGTATTCATCAGAGCTTACTCTATTTTCAGGAAATTCAATTTCAGATTTAACAATTAATTTTTTTCATTCCAATGCTGATTTCATACATATGACTTTGTTTAACTTTATTGTTATATTTATGGTTTACATATCAAACAGTTGTGATTTCTATTCCGTGTAGTTTTTTTTTTTTAAATTGTTTGCAGAAATCATTTTTTTTATTTTAAAGTAAGAAATACTAATTTAATTGACAGACCTGATAAAAAAAATATTTAAAATAGTTTAAGAGATTTTACTGTGTAAAATGCAAGGGCTGAGTTGGTTGATCAAATTGCCACCCGTTTTCTGTTATAATCCTATTTAAAATATCAGACTTTGTTTAAGCTATGAATCTTTTGTTGGATGATACAGATAGCATAAAGAAAATTTAAAGTTAATTTCTGTTTGGGGTTTTACATCACCTGTGAGTAACTAACGGTAACAACTCTGATCCTTCCATACTGGACGTTCTGCTATTGGAGGCTGAAGTTAGGGTGTTAACGTGGCCTCAACCTTCAACCAGTATTCCTTGTTGTCCAGATTATTATCATATCAACTGAATGTTTTAGACGTCAGTTCTATTTTTTCCAATTATATTTAATTTGTTATAAATAAATACAGCATTGAATTTGTGTAAATTTCTTTGCAATACAGCAACAATAATTGATACATTCCTTTTGTGGGGTTCTATTTTGAAGAATTGCCTTGTTTGACAGTTTGAGTTAAATGATAGTTCATTTCTTTATTTGACGGCGAAAAAACAAACATATTAGAATACATATCATTGTTTGAAGAAGCAGCAGCCTTTAAATATAGAGTTTTAATTGGAAGATTTAGTTGGTAGACAACGCTTATAGTTACAAGATGCTGGTTTGTGATCAAATCAGCTGTCACATTGTGGATTTCTCTAAATAGATAGCCTTTTGTGACTAATTTCTGTAGATATAATTTGGTGTCCCACTGTAACAACTTCTCACTAACAGTAACGAATGGTAGAATCTGTGCAGCAAAAACTTCAAACCATATCTGTTAGTAGATTAATTCATGTTCATTACAATATCACTGTCATGTACAATAAATGTATACCTGTCTGTAATCTTGTATGAATAGGGACATGTAGTGGCTGAAAATAACTATTAAAAGAAGTTAGACCCTGCTTGCTATCTCCTGTGCTATTCTCATTTCACAACTCTTGCTATTGTTTGAACCATTTCCGTCCTGGTCAATGTGATTGAATGAATGTTGAAAGACAAGTTTTGACAAATTGTATTTTAGATTTCTAAAGCTTACAATTTCCATAAGTTTATTATTATGGTGTGGTTAATTTTTAACAAAATAATTGTAGAGCAAAAGGGTGCATGGGTTTTTGATAAATGTAATGTACATGTATGGAGATGTGTTTGCTTTGTGACGTGATTTACCTACCTAATCGCATGACGCATGCCTAATTTGGCTTCTCCCATCTTTTTCTGTTTACATCACACAGGAGCAGCAATGAAACTACAGTGTGACAGGAGTTATTCCCCTTGATAGAATCATTTTATTATGCAGCAAAATTGTTTGTCCAAATATTCATTATTCATGGCTAAGCTGTGGTGTTATTTTCAATATTGATCTGTCCATTTGTACATAGTTAGGAAATTAATTATACAATTTATACAATTTTAATGCTGTGGAACAATTTATTTTACTAAATGATTCAGCTTAAAGAATCCTTTACGTCTGTATTATTTCAATGAAACACATGGAAGCATGGGGTTATTACTCAATAAAAATAAACTATTGTAACATTTGTATTGATATTCCATCCAGAGCATAAGTGCAAAGGTGTTTTGGTTAAAAATCACAGGTACTGAAGTGAACCGTTTAGCGGACAAGAATTTTACTCAGTGCTTTATGTGCCCAAGTCCGCTTAACTGTGTTTTATATTTGGCATGAATTTTAATGTACAAAATACACTGTTTCCATATCATATAGTTTCTCCCTCCACATGCAAGTCAAATATATTTATTTTATGATTTTTTAATCAAATTTTTGTACAGACTTAACAATTGTTGAGTATTATTATATTGTATGTCGTTTTTTAAAGTGAATAAAACTGTCTCTGATAATAAATGCAACATTGCTCTTTTTCATCCTTCAGCTTTAAAACTGCTGTGTAAAGCATCATTTTTTGTAGTCGGATGGCTGCGGAGTCGCTGGGCGTTTTTTTACCCCGGTCTTTCACCACACACCCGCAACGCAAAGTCGCCATATAAAATACTCATTGAGTAAGACGTTAAACACCAATCAAGCAAAATCATATTTTGAGCTTCTGATATCCATTCCTGACAAGTTGATAAATCATTTGTATAATTCTCTATTGGTTTAGTGAAAAATGGGATCTGCCGTGGCAACAGAATGTACATATAACAGCTTTGGAATAGTGACCTTTATTCATACTTGTAGCGCCCACTGGCTAAGGGCAGTAGCTTTCCGGATTATATTCATGCTGTCATACTTAGCTTTGGAGGAACATTATCTTTCCAACACTTTGTGTTTGAGGTGGTCTAATGTTGGAATACCCTTAAGCATGGCGTTTAGCACCAATCAATCAATCATGTGTCCAGTCCTCCTTGTTTGAATAGACAACCATTTATAGATGTTTATGTGTGCTTTTCTGATTGTTCAAAATCAGTTCTGCTGGAAGCAAACGCTTAGCACACGGACATGGTCACGGGCTATCTTTTGGGTCTCTTAGAAATCTTTTGTGTTACAAGGACTGAAATAGTGATTCGCATGGCTTTGAACAACCAAAATGCTTATAACATATCAACCTCTATATTGTATTTTAAATACAATGTCCTCCGAAATTGTAAGCAAAGAGAACGAAATTATACTTTTGATAATCCATGTTGTCCTTCATGAAAATTTCATATTGGCAACACTATGAGCTACAGATTAACAAAATTTGGACTTGAAGCTATGTTTTTCGAAGAGGACATACAACATGAGATGGTAGAAGGCCAGATGAACAACACAAAGTGGTAGAAGGCCAGATGAACAACATGAGATGGTAGAAGGCCAGATGAACAACATGAGATGGTGGAAGGCCAGGCGAACAACATGAGATGGTAGAAGGCCAGGTGAACAACATGAGATAGTAGAAGGCCAGGTGAACAACATGAGAAGGCCAGATGAACAACATGAAATAATAGAAGGCCAGATGAAATGAACAATAAATTTAGGGATCCACTTCCACAAATTTGTTGAATGTGAACAGTAGGCCTAACCCTTGAAGTAAACCTGATCCATCCAACTAATGGAAATCACCACAAACCCATACCAGATTGTTTGATGTTCTATTTCACTTAACATGGCAATATCGTACTGGGGTGTATTTCCCTTCTTTACATAGTAATATTTGCCCTGGTGCTCTTGGAGCTAAGGGGCACAAGATGCAGATTTGTTGTGATGTCCTGTTTAGTCCTGGCATACCGTCATAAGTGAAATAACCTTGAGTACGGCGTAAAACTCCAAACAATCACTTCTTTACATGGTAATATCGTACTGGGGTGTATTTCATTGCTTTACAAACTATAAAGACCCCTCATAAAAACCAACATACGTCATCTGACAACTTACCTTACAATCCCAAGGTCAACAGACTCCCATGAATATTTTATGAGACTCTTACAAGTTCACTACTGAAAGTATTTTTCAGACACCTTATACAAAATTACAAACGCATTGTTTAATTGGAATTTCACCAAGTGCTTGATGTTATTTCACTCCTGGTGCTACGGTGAGGGAAACTACCCTAGTCTTCAGTGGCAAGGTAGACGCAAGACAACCACCATCGACAAATCCGCTTTGTGTCACAACATCAAGCTTATTCCAATCACTCGCTACAGAACATTGTACGCTTAACCTAAATCTTCGTTAACCTTGATTCATAAGAACAAAACCTCAACTTATTTTCACACAGATTTTAATCTTTAGAAATTTTATACACATGACCACTACAACAACACAGCTTTGTCGAAAAAGATATTTTAAACAATTTAGTATGATCTTCTTTCCTGCCTTGACTTTTCACCAAGGGAGACAACTTTACAATTACGGACATCACTTCGTTTCTCTGATACTAAATTACATGGAGACCTGAATAGAGTTTATTTACATCCTATAGATAGAGTTATAATCTCAACCAGTACATGCTGCCTCGAATCCTGTTGTAGTCTGGTAATTGTTCAATGGGTCCTACATTTTAAAAGAGAAATAAAAGTCAGGTGAAAAAGAAAACACAATCATTATTTGTTATTTAGTTTTTTTTGCTTGGTGATTAACATGTTCTCAAAGGTCTGTTAATAATTTCCGATAAGCCCGTGATTCCATGGCAAGCAACAACTTTGCTAGAAATTTGTGACAATTTTTTTAATAATTTATTTAACCGGAGGTATTTTAAATGCTGCCGGTGCAAACACTATGCTACTTTATACTAAGTAAACAACTCAAATCCAATAAATCTGCTTTTGCAAATTATTTTAAAAAATTAAGCAAAATATATTAAACACAAGTTATTGCTGGGAGTTTGACCATAAGACCAAGGGTTGATGGCATGAGCAAACCTTGCCAAAGCCACCAAGTGAAATTGATCCCTTAATGGACTCAAGAGTTACAGTTGCGTTAAAAGTCAATATCTATTACCTACAAATGTATCTTATCTAGTACTTACCTACAGCAGCAATAGCTGGACATTTATCATATATATACTTCATACACACATTCTTTACTGCATTAGCGTCAACAGCCTGGAAATAGAAATCCATACAGAGTAAGCAACTTTGGGTCGATTTCATTGCCGAAAAAAATAATTCTTAATGATAAAATAACAACTTCATGAATAATGGTCAAGAACTAGTGATACTGATTAAAAAGAGAGGAGTCACTTAACTTAACCACAATAACTACACAAAACATTTATATGTTAAGGTTACTGACAAACTGATCTAGTTAAAGAGGCTGCACAAGTCCTACCTCTATCCTGGCTTCCAACTCTGGGATGGGAATACGTCTACCATAACATAACATTTGTCTGTAAATACACAAAAAAAAACATATTTAAATGCATACACAGATAAAGACTGGATAAAGAAGATATCTTAGGATAGTTTCAGTCATTTAGAGGCTGGTGTTATCTCAATTAGTTTGACAAAGAAAACAATTTCACTACTGGGTTGCCATGACTATTATGATCAAATTCTTGTGTAATGAAGATAACTAAGCTAAGGTAATTAAAGGGAACAGGACTTTGTTTTGTTATATCTCAATCACTTGGTCCAGAGTGAACAAACAAGTCAGAATTCTACCTAGAATATTGATTGACAAAATGTGACTGGCTAGTTCTTAATGAAGGGGGCCATACCTGCCTACATCTTCACAGATTGGTGTGGAGCCATCCAGCTGTAGGAGGAGATTGGTCTTGAGCAGATTACGAGCTCTCTCCACCTCAAACTCAGTCACGTTAGAACACAATCGCATCCTGTGGGCACAAACAATCCAAACGTTAATGTCATTATCAGGATGACAAAAACATGACTAAGATGGATTTTCAACTTCTGTGTATATCGATAAGCGTCGTTTCGGCCTAGATGCTAGGACCGTTTTCAAGCAATAATGCCTTCTTTAAATGGTAAAGAATATTTTTCATTGCTTGAAAACGGTCTTAGCATCTAGGCCAAAACGACGCTTATCAATATACACAGAAGTTGAAAATCCATCTTAGTCATGTTTTTGTTATGTACCCAGCTTCTAAATGCTGCTTAAACAAGATTACCAGGATGACTTAATAATTATGTGTCTTTCTCTCCTTCATTGAATCTACAAACATTAATGAATTCAATACCTATATGTTTGGTGTTTCACGTCAGGCTGAAGGGGAATCTCACTAATGTGACCATGATGAATAAGCCTGCGTTAGATTGTTTGTTTGAATGTGGTTTTACGCTGACTTTAGGTTAATTCACTCACATCACTACTTGACAGTCCAACAGGTGAAGGAAACCACCCTTGCTGTAACTGACAATAACCAACAGACAATACAAAACAATTACAGGAAGTCACCCCAAATCAGCTTCCGGATGCCCCTCAATTCAGAAAGCAACAGGGCACAAGCAGCCCCAGCACTTGGAAGAAAATCGATAACAAACCTAGTAAAAATCGACTGTCTGTTTCCCATCAAGACTTCCATCATATTGTAGGGTTCAGGGATAGTTTTGAAAAATTACAGAAAAAAAATCTACAATCTGTTTAATATAGTTTTGTCCTCCGTAAACATGACTAACAATCTACATTTTACAGTTACACCCTAACGATCAACGACTCACCATTCAGATTGAATATTGAATAACATATCAGATATCTTCATTGGCTCACACACAAAGTATATTCCCCTACAAAACAAAAATTTATCCATCAGTCTTAGTAAAAAAATTAAAAAGGGGAAACCAAATGACTTTTACTCACATTTGTTCGACTCGCACTGGTGTTTAACTAGTGCAATTGAGGATATATCAATTGTATGAGGATTGTTGAACAACACAAAGTACATTTTAAAAGCTCAACACAAAAAAACAATGTCGTTGTGAAAGATTCAACAGAACGTAAAAAACTATCTAACTGAATTTACAGAAAATGTTAATGACATTGATTATGATAAAAACATGATATAAACTTAAATTGTTAAATGTATAATGTTGATGCAGTTTTAAATGGTACAAAAGTAGACCGTTGCTACATGAAAGACCATAATCAATAAATTCGTTTTTATATTTATTTTTTGTTAATAATAATTTTTCTAACTTCTACTTTCTAATTATTGATGGAATGCTCTTGTCCGGTGTTGGGTATAAATAGATCTACTCTCTCAGTGTCCCAACTATAGCATAGAAGTTTAGAGGTCAACTACAGACACAGCAACTACTGCTTCTTCAACTGGAATTATTACCATGTGGACATAAACAACTTCAGACTATTAATCTCAAAAAGACTTTTCTTTATCAGTTTTTCTGGGATTATTTGCCTCGGTCTAATTGCTACATGAAAGACCGTTATCAAGCACTGATTTCCTTTTTGTTTGTTTGATTTGGGTTTCATGTTGTACTCAAGGTTATTTCACTTACATGACAGCGTTCCAGCAAGGAAACCACCCTAAACTATGCACACATCTTACCAGAGTCCAGTATCGGTGTAACAAGTGTTGAAGGACTGGAAGCTGTGAGCTAGTTCCCCTGTGGCGGAGTTAGCGGCTAGTTTACTGGCTAGGTTAGGACCTCCACCATGTGACCTGTCCCAGCTACCAATAAGTGTGTTGGCTACCATCAGAGCTATGTTATCAGGATTGGACCAGCCACACCCCTCTACTGCTAGGGCAATGTGCGCCAGGGGCATACTGTCATCACGAACACGGATCTGAAACAATACAAAAAACACAAGACTCCAAATTGTTTATTATGATAAACATACACACTTACATTGATTGATTGATTA
Organism: Katharina tunicata; assembly: GCA_032466195.1. NCBI lineage: Eukaryota > Metazoa > Mollusca > Polyplacophora > Chitonida > Mopaliidae > Katharina > Katharina tunicata. The sequence continues at coordinate 11,282 of JAVFBZ010163066.1, forward strand.
CATGGTGTTTAACGACGTGCTAAAGGGTATTTCACTGGTATGACGGCGCTGAATTCCAACATGTCGTCTTTTAATTTTAAAAAAATCACCCGGCTCCGGCTTGGGAGTTTGTTAAATTACCAGACTCGAGTGATATTCATCGTAACACACAGACTCTCATTGGTTAACCTCTATTAGTCACTTAAGTATTTTTGCTATTGGAAAGATAATGTTCCTTCAGTGCTAATTATAACAGCATGAATATAATCTGGAAATATACTGCCTTAGCCAGAGGGCCTGTACACTTTGAAAACGAAAAACAGGACACCCCAACAAATCGGGACATCGTGTGATATAAACAGCCACCGGAAGCTTCCCTACAAAGATCCACATGATTCTTAGAACATATTCCGGGAATAAGGCAGAAGGATCCACCTACAAGGTGACTCATTGAACAGTACAAATAAGGCGAGCAAAAACATGAACCAAACTTGAAGAGACAAAAAACTTCAGGTAAAAAAAGAAAACTACTCTGGTATGAACAGGACATAGAAAGCTCTTTCCAAGAAACAGCTGCACAATAATCAATGTTGTTTTACCTCACTTCCAGTGAAAGGGCATGGGGACAAAGTTGGGATTTCTCCTTCAAAAGCTCCGCCTATACTCCCGAAATGTTTCTCAGCTAAACCAACCAATTCATCATGATCAACACCTGAAAGACAAATATGTTTTAGTGCCTCAGGTTTTTTTTTTCCATTTTTTCATTCAGAAATAATATAAATTCTAAAACCATGAATAACAAACTTTTTTAAAAATCTTGTTTAAAATCTAAAACTGTACCTTTGATGAAACACTTGCCAGCTTCAACTTGTAGCTAGTACAGTGAAAGGGGTCAACTGTCCAATGAACAACCAGTTTAGCCCCATTAATAAAATAAAAAACGTCGAAAGGGAGACAACTTACCACCAGCTCCAGCTAACACCATGTGTGGACCTCTATAATGTGTGGAGATGTAATGTACCAAGTCATCACGCTTAATAGACCTAAACAGCAACATAATAAATACACTTTACATAAATAGTACAATGATTAAAATCATAGAACAAAGCTTTAGGATGAATATCAGGGATAGCTTCGTTCTGAAAATCAAAAACAAATTCAGTCCTCCGTTGCTTACTTTCTGTAAACAGTTATTATTTTACAAATACCAGGTACAGAGATTGGCGAACAGGATTGATACAGCCTTAAACTGTACTTAGGGTTATTTCATTTGTAGGATAGCATAGCAACAGAATGAATGATGGAAAACATTCCATCATTTCCTCCCCATACAAGGGCCTTACACAACACAGGGTGATAACAAACCAGTGAATCCCACGGACTGTCTATATCTATAAGGGAATTTGTAGATAGGTTTATACTATTACACAGCTGTGGGGTTTTACACAATACTTTAGGTTATATCTCTTGTACGACAGTGTGCCAGGACACCACAACAAATATGTTTTCTGATGGCCCTTACATGTAGCTCAGAGAACACCAAGGCACAGGAGGCTCCCACCCAACCACCCTTTATACAAATTCTGACCTGATATTTTCTGATGGTCCTAAGATGGTACGCCCTAAAGCGGTTCCCTGGAAGGCTGTGGCATGAAGATGATCAAACACAACCTCCTGTAGATTAGTCTCCACTTCCTACAAACCACATCAAGATCATGTATTATCATTGTGCTTGGTCAATCTCAAGTCTGTAGCTAACTAGGTAGTCTATATATACGAGTAAGCACAGTTCACCAAATAATGTATGAGACAGAAACATAAGTGAGATGAAATGGCAGTGACAACCTCCCACTGCAATAGTTTATGGTAGGGGGCTGGCAGGCCCATGATCCTGCCCCTATTCATATTTTGTTATACTTTGGTCTAAATAAACTGATAATCTTTATCTTTTATTGTCAGATATAATAATATTTCAATAGCAATATTTCATTAAAATGCTCGTTAAACGTTCATTGAATGTCTTTTAACTGCAACTGTAAAATATTTTTAAAAATGTTGTGCTTCCACATCGTTTTATTTGTGTCAAAAATCACAATTGTGACCCAGTTCTACAGTTTGTTTGCCTAAAATGCTTCAAAAACAACAAGCAATATGGTTCCAGTTCATTTTATGAGAGCTTATATTTATCAGATCAAATAGCTTTAAACTGCTAGTAATGTCTTTTAGCTCTATAATCTCAACCGAAAAGAGCCTCAGTTTTCTGATAAACTTTATAGATTTGTCGTAAGCGTTTTAGAAAGCCAAGTTTAACTGGGTGTGTGTGCTTTTGCTTTTTTTATGAATTATGAAACTATGACTGTTGTGCTACTGATACGGGAAGAGATAAAAGAATAAAAGTTCAGTCTGAAACATTTAATACAGATAGTTGTAGCTAGGCACTACTAGTAAAGCTAGACAATGTTCACCCCTAAGATGAGTATATTTACTTTCATAGTTTCAGGGCAAACTGTATCGCGGTGCTGTTATCTTTTTTACTGGTTATATATGTAGGTTACACTTTGTTGTTGTCTTTTTCGCAAATAAAACCAATAAATATACATATAAATTTATTTTTTTGTAAAAGTTCCAATATACAAAAAAAAATATGACGTAATGTAGGCATGCCATTGCTAAGAGAGTTTTTTTTTTTATTCTTCACCAATTGTTACTTTGTAGGAGTGACTGGATCAACCCCTGAATAACTACTTCAAATAAAAATGTATTTATTTGCCTCAAGTTTGTACTGTAGCTGTGCATTCTTATGACTAACAATGAATATTATTTAAGTTTTATATAACACTTATAAACAGGGAAGGTTATAAATGTTTGTAGAAAACGTTGTGACATATGCTGCATTTGAAAATGTCTGACCACCTGAAAAATTGTCTGCACAAGCTAAACCTTGCCAGGAAATGTTGTCCATTACCAATCATTTACAAATTCTTATTTCCAGCTGTGGTAGGGGGATCACCAGGTTTATGATTAGCCATTCTTACACATAAGTTCAATTGATAATTTACCTGCATTTCTCTGAGAATGACCCCTCTCTCTCTTTCTATCTCCTGTTCTCCTAATGTACTGTTCTGTAAAATGTCAGACAAGACCTCCACAGCTGAAAAACAATAATATATATTCCATTTATTTGTTCAAATAACTCTACATATAGACAGTATTCTGCAGTTCCTGTGCTATTTTACTAATCAATTAATTAGGGCATCTGTGGCGGAGTGGTCTAGAGCACACACTTCTGGACCACAGACCCCACCCTCATACACTCGCTCTATGGGTTAATTAGAGCATCTGTGGCGGAGTGGTCTAGAGCAAACACTTCTGGACCACAGACTCCACCCTCATACACTCGCTCGGACTGTAGTCTGCCGGCGACCAGGGTTCTACCAAGTTTTCCTCCCAAAATTAAAGCTGGCCCATGATCTGTTATTGGGACTTTCGTATTGTTGGTCTGACATCAGAAGTTTACAGGATTTATTTTTTCACTAAGACTAACTCAATATAAGAACATCTCCTTTGCCCTTAACCCCCACACTATAAAGGTAGAAACATATTCCTTTCTAAAGAATACTAGACCGTGACCTTGGTTTACTCCCACAACAACATGAAATAAAGATTCTCATAGTTACATGTAATTCAACAGTCAAATTCAAAACTAGAGTATAACAAAACATAAAATGCACAAGTAATAAAACTTAAGCCCTTTTTCTTATTCATACTCTCGTATATGTTTATGTTAGGTGGTCAAGTCATCTTAACAAGACCATAACAGAATTAAGACAAACCATTTTTCAAATCTTTAGAAAAAGCCTTTGCATAGTAGACAGTCTGTTCTCTGGATGTATAGGCATTGAGATGTGCTCCCATGTTCTCTACCTCAAGCTCCAAGTCCGTCTGTGATCTCTTAGATGTACCCTGTAAACAAACAAATAACTTACATAGCAACAGCAATAGGAGGATATTCAGATGGACATTACTACTGTATAAGGTTCTTAACTCTCATGGTGGTTAATCATGTTAATGTGCTTGGCACAACAAACCCACCCCTGTAACAAGATACAACCATACAACCCCTGCTCTACTGGAATTGTCAGCCTAGATAGATTGTTTGTTTGTTTCATACCGTATTCAATGTTATTTCATTTATACAAACCACTTTCAGTTTGAACAAAATGTGACATGCATTAAGTTCCAACATGAAAAGACAAATCAGCCTAAAGATTTGTTCTCGCTAAAAAGCAACCACCATCAGCAACAAGTTAGGAAAAAGGCACGAGGAAACTGAACACACCAGCGAGATAACAGGTCCAGCGATATATCTACATGTACAATTCAAAATGCGTCTGTAATCTTGGTGTCAAAGGATTGCTGCAACTTGTATTCATGTATGGATTTGATAGGTCTTAGTCAAGTATATCTCATGTTTATTTTCAATAATTTCTGATATTTATAGGACAGAGAGTGACAGTGGGAAAGGTTTGAGCAAACTTTTTTGCAATTGATGTACATGTTGTATGCATAGCCTTAACAAGAGATTCAACATTTTAGATCAACCACCCTGGGTGTATTGTAATGTTTTACCTTGAAAGCCATATGTTCAAGAAAGTGAGCTGTTCCATTATTTTTAGCATTTTCAAAACGGCTTCCTGCATCAATCCACAGTCCTACCTGTAAATAATAATAAGAGTGTTTAAACAATTATTGGATTATAATGAAAAATTGTCAGACAGCAAGTTTAAGCCGATGCAGATTCATTCATGTTTAGTCATCTTTAATCTATGTACGAATGCTTTTGTTAAATTTCTCTTATATCCGAGTTTTCGCAAACAGACATATAATCAAATTCAATAAGAGTGAAATTGTTTTGTTTGGGAGTAATACACAAGTAGTGTAATTCCAAACACAGAAAGATTGATTTTACTCAACATTTCAACACTTTATTGTGTCATCTTCAGGAGTATACTCCTGTGTTACAATTAAGTGTAGAAATGTTGAGTAAAATGAATGTACTCCTGAAGATGATATAATAAAGTGTGGAAACCTTAAGTAAAACAAATCTTTCTGTGTGTATTACACTAAACTCATCATTGGAACCATTTTCCCAACCCTGTTATGCAAGAGTGTAGGACTTACCGTACAGGTAGGTAGCCCAGAGTCTTCTGTCGCTACTCTGAAACCATTATCTAGTAATGACACTTTGGTTTCTGGTATGTTAAGACAAGCCTCTTCATAGGTGGCAACTCTAGCTGACCTCCATCGTCTACAGGTAGCAACGGTCAAGGGCACCGACTGAAAAACGATGTCAAACACATATTATATATGATTAGAATAGAACAGCAAAGATTTTGTCTTTAAATTGTGAGTTATCACTCAATATGTCCCAAGTGAAATGTTTTTGCTTCAATTTGTAGATGTATATTACACAAACATTGGTAACGGTTCCTATGATAAACCAGTCACTCATAGCAAAGCAGCCTAATAAGGGAAGGAAACCCCTTTTTTGTATATATGTATTTACTGAATATATGGACACAACAGAAATATAATTGTTGAGTGTTGGTCATGAATATTATCACTCTATAGAGAATGAAAGAGAATATTTCTGCCATCCATCAGGGGTAGAAATTCATCAAAAAATCTACAAAAGTAACTCACAAAACATACTGGTCCGTAAAATATTTTACTGGTCCGAGGATAGTCATACAATACAAGATGTTTATTTTCTGTGTGGTTTATAAAATTACTGAAAAAAAGACTGCCTACAATTGTTAGATTTGCTATATAGATTTTTTTTTCAATGCACCTCTGTAAACTAAAAGGATATATTCGAGAGTTTAAAAAATTCAAAAATTCCGAAAAACGCGAATGGAAGAACTGTATAGTCCGACTGGTGTTTACGTATGATTATGACATTGCAACAACAACGCCGTTCATTCAGGAGATGTCCAATAAACCGGGATCGTTCAAGGTTACAGCTGCATTTTGTTTAAAAAGTGTGGTTTTGAGTCGAAACAGGGCATCATTGCAACAACTGACAGCTGCCGTCGGCTACTACAGACCACGTGACACGGACAAAATGTAATTTTTTAACCACATGAACTGCAAATCCCAAATCTAGAAATGTGCCACTTCAAATTCATTATGTTGCATTTCAGT
>JAVFBZ010163077.1:0-17464 GCA_032466195.1 Katharina tunicata
GAAATGAACATATTGAATACGCCTCGATAAATAACTTTTGAACCAAAGATAACTTAAATCTCGGAAACCATAATGATCAAGTTTTTGTAACAGAATGTGATGATAAACGGTATCAAAAGCTTTGGATAAATCAAGAAAAGAAACAATACTGTAATGTTTGGACTTCTTTGGCAGAAATTAAGGATTCATAAAGAGATAAGACAGGTAAGAATGTAGAGTGGTTAGATCGAAAACCAAATTGATTGGCACAAATTATTGCATGGTCAGATAGGTAAATCATTGATACGACTAGCTGATATTTTTTCTAAGATTCTACTGAAACAAGGAAAACCTGAAACGGGTCTATAATTTTCAAAAAGATTTGGCTGACCCGATTTAAAAATCCGACATACTTTTGCAATTTTCATTTCAGATGGCACGACACCTGTTAGAAACGAAAAATTAGCAATTAAACACATAGGATCACATATCAAATTGACAACTGGCTTTATTAATGACATAGAAAGTTTATCAACACCCGCAGCACAGTTTTTCAAACTACATAATATTTTATGAATTTCTTCGGGTGTGCAAGGATTAGAAATAGAAGAAAGATTTGTTAGGTTCATTTAAGTAGTCGGTAAAGGAAACTCCCACAGGTGGTATCTTAAAAAAATTAGGAAAATGATCGCTAATATCAGTCAAAAAAAACCCAGAAAACAAAAAATTAGAATGGGCGTTTGTAAAAATATTATCAATAAGAGTGGCTGTACTGGAGTTTACACGCGTAGGTTTTGTAATATTAGAGAACAAATTAAAAGAATTCATTAAATCAATAAATGTTTTAGAAGGAATGTGTTGATCGGATTAGAAAAGGTCTATATTGAAATCTCCCATAATAGTACATGTTTTGTTTTCCGGTTTTAGACAGTAAAGGATGTTATATAATTTATCATTGAAATAATTTAAATTTTTATTGGGTGGTCGATTAAATATACCAACAATTGATTTTTCTTGTTTATCATTGGAAAAAAACGGGAGATCTATTTCAATAAAAAGGGATTGGAATTCATCATCATAAACCGATAAATCTTCTCTAACAAAACAAGACTTAATATAATTATTAACATAAAGTACGACGCCGCCACCGCGTCTACCTGGACGAGAAGAAAAATAAGGGGTATAACCAGGTATATCGTAGAGCTGCTCAGTGGCAGGATTAAGTCAACTCTCAGACACTCCTATAACAGAAAAGGGGCAATCAAGGTTTGAAATGAAACAAACTATATCTGAGAAATGTTTTTGAAGGCTTCTAGCGTTAACACCAAAGTATGAGATATTGGATGACTGATTAGAATCATAATTCAAATCCCGTAGTTTATCATTAAAGGAGTCCTCCACGTAATATTCAGAGTTTAGAGACCCAACAGTACTCCCATGTACCTCCCATTCATTTCAGTTGAAAGAAGCGGTAAACGAGGTACGTTATCGAGACAAGACAATTTGTATATCAGTGACGGATAAAGGTATAGATTTATAAGGCCTCTATAGGTATAGGGAGAAATACAACTGTGCCGTTCAACTTGATTTGTGTGCCGTTGCTCACGAGCTTACGTTCGTAACTAAGGAAGTCGATCGCCGGAAATAGTCATTTATGGAAGAACACGGCAGATTCCGCCACCTTCCATCAAATTACGCACATTATTTTGACAAAAACGTTCAGACCAAACCAAATGTTACTTACCAATAAAGTTTTTACTGAAAACAAACACAGGTGCAGTGAAGAAACTCTAGCTATAGTGAAAGGAAAGTCAGTGTTTACAAATCAAACGTACGACGCAAGCGTTCAGTATCAAATGTATGAGTCTCATGATAAGAGAAGTTTCCATTCAAAGAAAGTGATAAGAGTTGCCTCTTTTGCTTCAGAAAATCAGAGACTTTTCGTTTTCTCCATGGTTTGCACGATCCTGTCACAAGACCTAACCCAAAATGTGGAATACCGCCCATATGACATTATATGGCAATGGTTAAGTACTAATTTAAATAATAAATCAATCAATCAATGTTTTTAAATAGGCCTTAATAGAGTTTAGTGTACCATTTATTAGAGAGCGGAAATACATTATGATGGTATGTAAGCTGGAGCTTTTGTAGCCATGAATACATTTTTAATTTATCAGTATATCATTTAATTTTATAAACATTAAACTTATCCGTATATCTATCATTTTAATATTACCTTGCACAGCAGAGTTGCATAGGGGATATAGCAATGTGTTGGTTCGTCTGTACGTTCTTTTTTCCATTTGTTATCACTCTAGCGCCTGAATCCCTAGGCCGATTTTCATCACACTTCACGCACGTCTATTAGAAAATGCCTGGAACAAGTTGGAAATTGAGGGACACGGGGTGAAAGTTTAGGTCATTGTGTTCAAGTTAGGCTAGAAAACATCGTTCGGCTTTCATTTAATTTCATTTAGGTCATTGTGTTCAAGTTAAGCTAGAAAACATCGTTCGGCTTTCATTTAAATTCATTTAGGGTTATATGGGTAAAATAAAGCCTTCGTATTTCAAATACGGTCTTATCTAAGTTTGTGTTGATTCTGGCTAGTTGTAAAAATAACCTTGGAGGGTCTGGGTTTTCTTTTGTGAGTCTGATATTACCTGAGTAAATATTGTAAAAACTCAAGAAAACATGTATTAAAAATTTATAAAAATGTCAAAACAGTTGCATTACAATATAATGACCTGAAATAACGAGTAAGTTTTAATTTAAAGGTAATGTCTGGTGATGAAATTTAAGCCTAAAATATTCTGTATTTCTTTCCAGCTATTTAGAGATCGCGACTTGTGCCGAAGTAAATCGATAATGCAGAGTAATAACACTGACCCTTTCGTAGGAAAAGGGAAATAATCACATCCGTTGACATGTCAAAACGTTCCAAAACTTGGTTACTTCCCTGTCAGAAAAACTTAGTTACTTCATGTATAAAGTAGTTACTTATTCCAGTTCCTTAATCCTTATTTTTCGATCGCTTTTCAGAATTGCAGGGAGCATTTATTATTTACTTATGAACCTAATACAATAAGCCCGTGGCTCCTAATCTTCACCCAAACTTGTTTTCTTTATTTGTCTTTTTTAACAATTTATTATGGCCTTATAGTAAACTGTGCCGTCGTATTTCTTCATTAAACATACATAAAAGCATCAGTGATGGCTGCAATGAGCTTCCATAGTAAAGGGATCCTTGGCAGAGTTAGTCTATTTTCTAGGATTCGTGACCACTTTCAAACAGGGCTTTTGTTAGCCTTAGTTCTTTACTTCCTAAATTAAAAACATTTATTTGAACACTTTTTAATCTTAATCGAAACCCACACAAATCTGACTTATTTGATGTCTTGGATAATCTTCCTTCCTCATTCCGATGAGCATTTTAAATGTCAGGTCTCAATAGTGAAGACGGATATCAATAGGTGTCATCCCCAGCACTTAATTTATTGCAACAATACTTAGAATTGGATGAAACGAAATAATACAAAATATCCTACAGTTGTCTGATAATAAACACAACATTTATTTGGAGCAAGTACATGTAGATACAATTGTTTTGCCTATTTGTTTACAGTGACGTCGTCCAGTAGGCTGGCAAGCCGTAATATGAGTGAAAACATATTAGTATGACCTAAACCCCAATATGGTTGAGTTAAGTTTTCCAGTTAAATTTCAAACAGTGTTATTCATGTTTTTTTTATTGGAACGACCTGCAACAAGACCGTGCTGACCAACTGCCGACGATTATTGGTCTCTGTATGACCATCCCAAAACAATTCAGTTCGGAAACGTATTGCGCACATGGCGCATTGAAGATTATTAAAATAAAATTTTGGATTTGGCGATAAGGGTTTTGTTTCCAAATGTATATACCTTTATTGTGATGCATTATCTAATAATATTTTCATATGTAAAGGGCTAAATCAAATACAAAGATGTTATCTTAGAAATGTAAAGGGATTGCAAACACGCGCAGGCGTATGACAAAATAAAGTTGAAGCCTGGATAGGTAATTTTATGAACTATCGACCATAACTTTCAAATATCTCCGCCCCCTCCCCCCCCCCAAAAAAAAGTGTCTGTAAACACAAACAACGAAACGTGTAAAACACAACTTTATTAACATCAAACTATTCATTAATAATGCTTTATTTATACTATAGTATCAAATGACTTTGTCCAATACGCCAAGTTTTCCTGATGTTTCCTTATTCGTAAATCTTAATTTGTACTGTTTTAATTTAAACCCGTATTTGCAGGTATTACATCTGAGGTGTCTTGAGAATAATACGTTTTACAATGTGTTTATTTTCGTGAATTTGGATAAATTGGATGTATTAACTAATTTTCGTTCTGACCATGGTTTCCCTAAATAAGTTTTAGGGCAATACATGCATTCTTGTTCCAGACTTCATTATCATTGTTGGATATGTTTTATGCCCATATGACCTGTCCCCCATTATCACTTGCTGCTTGTCTTCTGGTATTCTTGGCCTTGATCTATCACAGTCATTGGAATATCACCCAAGACTGCCTAGGAACAGCACACTCTTTTTCAGTATAATCTATGATTTTATGTGCAACCCGGTAGTGCACAAATCAGATGTTTTCTCTCCATTTCCCCTCAACAAAACCCTGCTGTAGGTTGTAGTTTTTCGGTGGCATATAGATCAGTCAGCCTCCACTCTGGGAGCAGTGTTTTTTCTCTCTTCTTTCAATTCTATCGCCAAACTGTGTCCTGGTATAGTGGACAGAAAAGTCGACCTGCAAATAGGCTGCTTTGGTACTTGCAAAAGAAGGAATTGCCCTCAACTGAGGTTGTTGTAGTTATTAGGCTGTTGTGCACATTCTGAGCGGTCAGGCCCATATCATCTTCGAATGCGGCTATTTTAAAATTCAACCATAATAACATTTCATGCTTTTGCTTGTGTCCTCGACAAAGGCTCATTAAGGTATGTTCCAGAGGTGTTCGCCTAACAAGTGTGGTCAGTGAATGACTATCACCTAATGTTGGCCCTCAGTCAAGTAAAATCAATCAACGTCTGTACAAAGACTCGTGAGTGTTGTTAGCAAAATAAACACGATTTATGAAGGTCTCCTTTAATTCGATAGGGATCAATAAAAAATAACAAATTAGACTAGTGAATGCTGCCTACATCGTTTACTTAATCATATAAAAACTGGGACAGAAATGAGCACTTCTTGCATCACCCCACTAGTAAACACATTAGACATAGACTTTAGTATTAAGCACACGAAAGTACCCAACTTAAACAGATACAACGTGTAAAGAAAAAAAGTTAAACATCATGCCATTGGAAACCGGCAGCCAATCAGATTCCAGTATGCTAATAAGACTGTCGTTTAACAATCGTCAAACTACAAAAACACCTACACCTTTAGCACACTATTTAACCATAAGAACGTGTTGGTAAAAGAGTGAAAGGTGTAATTTTATAGGTAAAGGGAAAGGTCTTGAGAAGACGCAAACTGGACTCCAAAGTGTGACAGACAGACACACAGACACACACATGTCCTAACAGAGATATGTATATTAACATATTCGACCTAGATAATTGAGTTTCAGTATTAAGTCAAACTATAAAAATATAACCAAAGAGGTGCACATTAGCAAGCCTGTGATCTCATTTAGTCAACCAGATCAATGAATGTTTACATTAAGCCGACATACATATAAGTGCAACCATATTTCAAATAGCCCAAACTAGTTTTGTGTTGCTTTAAAGGAGAAGTACACACACAAAGAAGGTAAAATTGAAATGAAAGACCCGTTCTAGTTATTAATACAACACTGCTATTAAGTGTTTGTAGAATTTCCTGTTTTCCATTGCAAGAGACTTAAATTGAACTACTGTAAGTAAAACGCTTGGTGAACTATTAGTGCCATGGTTTATGAATGTATCTCATGCACTTAAAAACAATCCTGGAAAATATTCAAATGATCGGCAGATAACAATTAAATTACGCTAAAACCGCTTTTCATCAATGCACTTTGTATTTTGTAATTTTTATATTGGGGACAAAGTGCTAAGCTGAATACAAACTGATGACAATTAAGACCATGCTGTGTATAGATGTGGTTCGTCCAGCATAACTCTCTCAAGAACTTAACAAACAAAAACAAATACATATGTGGGTTAACTTTGCACGAAACAAGCAGCGGTTACAAAACAATTTTATACATCTTGTTATTAAATTTTATATTGGATCAATACGGCTGGGAAAACCCAGCACACGTTTATTAATATTATATCGGAGTGTATTTGATAAGAACACAAACAATTGGCAAAAATAACTATGAAACAATGTGATACATGTTTATTGGTAGGATTTCGGCTGGATCAATACGGGCAATGTAATAGTTGGAAAGACCAGCACAGGGTTAATATTTTCAGGAACACAATATATCGAACAAAATAAACTTTGAGGGTAGTTTCAACATATTTTATTGTTAACTTGCCATGGAAGGAGTGTGAACGTTCACCCAGGCGTACTTACATAACCCATTAGTACCCCTCAGAATAATTTGTTTGCAATCCGATTGGTCAATTGCTACCCCATAGGGTTTCGCATTAGGTTTGTTCATCCACCTAATACGAACTTGACGTTACATAGAACGACGTTAAGAATAAACCTTGTTTGAGTGGCATTTAGAAGCTGAGTACATAACAAAAAACATGATGACTGAGATGAATTTTCAACTTCTGGATATATTGGTAAGCAACGTTTCGATATAGATGCTATGACCATTGCTTAAAAACGATTGTATGCACTGGGCACATCTGATGCAAATGACGTGACGCTGTACATGCTTCACAATTAGGTCATTCGTATTAGGTCAGTATACATCAAAAGTCAGTCAGTTCGTTTCCCGATAAAAAGACCGACGGTTCAGATTTGTTTCATTATATTTGCAAATGTAATGGCTCTTCGCGGGTAATAAAATAGTTATGACGTTTGTTGGATGGTACATTCGAAGTATTTTCATGGTCAGATTGCTAATAGCGTTCTCGTCTAACGGCTCGACTTATTTTACCAAACTGACCATGTAAATATTTCGTATGTACCATCCAACAAACTAGCAGCAGTTTATTTGTAGTTTACGTAGTTTATTAGTTACTGTCTTTCACCAAACGTCACATACGCACCCAAATATTCTGTATATTGGGTTTTCACAGAATCACATGAATTATACATGTATATATTTTCATCAAAAAGTAGCAGTTAGAGGTATTCCGTTAATTCTACCGCCATATTTGAAGGTAAGGTAGTTTAAATACCTGGCAAAAGTAAAAACAAAAATTGAAAATCCTGCCAGAAATTTTAATTGGAAATGTGTCAATCTGCTGTCACATCTCAGGCACACTTTGATGTACTGACGTCACTCCGAGTCAACCGTGTTAACTACACCCCTTAAAGGGTTTAAAATGTTGGCTCGTTATAAAGAAAGACACCGCGGCTGGATCAAAGACTTAAATTTGAACAGCTGCTAATTTATCCTGCTCAGTATAAGCTTTGTACCCAATGAATAATTTTTATTTCAACGTAACTGTTTTAATTTTTTAACAAACATCGAATCTTAAAAATCAAGGCAAACGGAATCAGTTGAAAAATCAAAATTTGGGGTGCGAATGTCACTTTAAAGTATGGCTGTGTTGCCCACTGGGTATTTTATAAGAGTTCTTTTCAGTTTTTCACTATACATCGACAACGCAAAAACATCCCATGTTTGAAATGTCGTGGATAAGAACGTTTAACTCCAATCAAATAAATAAATAAATAAAAAATAAATAAATAAACAATGCCCATAACAGTTTTAGTTGAAAATAACCAAGTAATAATGATATTTAATCTACTATCTATCTGACAATCGTACATATATATATATAAAATAAGTACTTACACAATATTAGACTATTTAATATTTTAATTATATCTGTTGTAATTACAAGTGTTGTGAAAAAATAACAGATTGAAGAGGCAATACAAACACGTCTTGGGAAATGCACCTACTCAATGACATACAGTTCATTTACATTTATTTGATAGATCTACTATTTGGGACACAGTTTACCTCAAGAAAAGTCACCGAGTCCTTCAACCAGAATAATAGTATGTGGTATGTGCCAGCCACTCTTTGAGGGCAGTCATGACACTGATTTAAAAAGTATAAAGCAGACCAATACAAAGACAACAGAAAAACCTTACCTGAATGAAAGACAAAGCAAATCAAACAAAACATTACGCAATGCAACATCGTGGAGTATCTCATAGTATACGCAATTATTAATAATGGATAATTTTAAAGAAGTGAATGCAATACGTTTTGACCAAAGAATACATTAAACAACAGTGCAAGATGAGATCAGTCTGTACAGACATTCCTATCTTTAATAATAACCAGATGCTGAAGAAAAAACTGTTTGATCGTTTAATTTATATTTCAATAGATCAAATAAAATACACATTACTGCGTTAATAGCCCTGTCAAAATAAAAGACATGTGTATCTTATCAATGGGCGGCTGTGGTTGATTTAGGAGTAATATTTACAATCAGTTGCATTTCCTCTCTGATTGGAATAGTCCATTGCAGAAAAATATAACTATTTGCCTTTTGGTAAGATAAGTTATTCAATACTGAAATCCAAGACAAAAATTGTTCCAGTTTACTCTATCTGAAATAATTCATATCAAACCCCCAGACTTTTAATATATATTATCACATATATATTCAAGAAATGACGATCAGCCGACTAGGCTTAAAATCGTATCAACTTCGGGAAGAATTAACAACAAAATATATATGGGGGGCATTTGTAGATTGTCTCAGAGAAGATATGTGTGTGGAGCTTAACTATTACGTCCAATTTACTATCTCACATTGGTTTAACATCGGTATTGTATATGTTAATGATATAATTCAAGAAGACGGACTACTTAAGCCATCTGTAGATGTAAAGATAGACATTAAAGTTAAAGGTACTTTCTAGGACTATTATAAATTAGTCAAAACTATTCCTGTTGAATGCAATAATATAATTGACTGTAATTTATATAAAAACGGTCCAACATTGGTAATTCCTAATTATATTTGCCAACTATTGAAATCCGCAAAGGGTTGTAAAAGGTACTATGATTTTATGCAACAAACCGATTCCTCCATAAAATTGGACTTACTTTAGATGATAAATGTCAGTTTTTAAAACTAGTTATCAAATGTCATAAGATTACAAATGTATGGAATAAATTGGAAAAATGGTTCAAAGGCATAATAGGTGAACCATTTATTTTATCTTCTGAGAATGTTATATTTGGTTTCAAAGTTCCTTCAAATTCAGTATACTAAATCATTATGGCTGTAAAACAGTATATTTCAAGCTGTCGATGCCATTGGGGTTAAGATAATTATCAACCATTATAATTTAGAAACAAATATGTTCCGGAGCTGTATGATAAGTGGCAAAAGTTCATTATAAAATAATAAAAATTTCATACATAACTATAGTGTATTGTAAATATGGATGGCACTTATTTTACCACTTATGCATACGTAATGGAGGCATTCCAGTGTTTGACTCTGTATGCTTTTCTCCGGCCAACGGTTTGATTGAGGTGGTTCGTATTTATGGCGGTCTTTCCACTCACAAAACGGAGTTCCGGCCAGACCGGCAATGGAAATCACCCTTAACGATGCTGGCATCAGATGAAAGCTAACAGTACAATTTCAGCAAGAACAAAACAGGACACCACAACAGATCTTCTTCCAGATCAGAGAGAACCAGGAAACGAGAGGCTCCCACCCAACCACCCGCGCAACAATAAACGAAAAAGGGGACAATATAAAAGTTGTACAATACCCTAGTCCGAACATATCAAATTTGAAGAGAATTGTTGATAGTAAGTAAGCTCATATTACACACAAGATAAAATAAGTTTGCATTCAAGGTGTTCACAGCCTCAACAATTTAAAATGTATCAAGCCCTTTAGTTTTCGTCATAGTCTGCCGTCTTTGTCTTGACGTCAAAATACCCTTGAAGCGTGCTGAAATCTGCAACTCCATTATAGCAACGAAGGCCGTTGACGCAATATATTTCGAAATATCATAACAAAATGTAATAACAAGAAGTGTAATTCAATGGCGGTGTGATATATCACATTTATCAGTGAAAAAAACCCTGAAAATTCATCAACATATAGATTATAATTAACTTTTAATTCACGCATCTATTTATAAAGATTTTCCGTCATGTCAATTTTAAATTTCAACGACAATTTTATTGACTATGCGTTAATGTCTTTATCCGGTTATCAAGAAGGCAATAAAATGCACTGTTAGAAACTTTGCTGAAATGACTTTAAATCACGTACCAAAGAATCTATTATATACATTTAAGACAACCCTTTAAAGCCCAGCGTATCATATATAATACAGTTCAAGACATTTACTGGAACTATATGACAAGAACAATTCCCCTTTATGTGTTACTGTGTAGGACGACTAATGATTAAGCTGTGCTTATTCCGTATCTTAAATTAATTAATGTATTGAACATCGGGGTATCTCCTGATGATGACTCAACGGCCTCTATGTAACCTTCCAAAAACAATTCAGATTAAATCGGAAAAGAATTGCGCGAATGATACTTAAATTTTGATATTAGAATTCGGATATGAAGGTAACAAAGGCTATGAATTTCAAATCTGTGTGCCTTATTGTCATGCGTCATCTTAAACACTTTAAATACAACTAACTCAACAAAACTGACATTTTAGCATCCTAAACTTAAAAACAATATATTTTACGTAAGCTACCCTACGGCAAAATAAACCGATAGAATCAAATGAGATTTTGTTATGAACAATCGTTATTACTTTAATAAACAAGATAAACAATGAGATTTTGTTATGAACAATCGTTATTACTTTAATAAACAAGAAAAACAATGGCTCCGTTTATATTAAAAACAAAATAATAGCAAAATGTCTCAATAACACCTTTATTAGAACGGTAACATTAAACTAAATATTCGATATTTTAAACACAACGAGCTCATTTTCAAACACCCACGAACAGGGTGCGCTCTTAATACCATCGTTTGTCTTTCATAACAATAAAATGTACAATGGCACCCATCTGAGTGAACTCCTGTGAAGGGCGCTTTGGAGAAAAGAATTGATTACAAAAAACTAAATCACCCCCGAGGCCGTACGTTAATTTAGGACAAACCGGCTGCTAAATTTTTTTAATATCTTAAACATTTTTTGATTTATATATTTAATGAATTATAATTATTTGTATTATTTTATTAAATATTTAGACAAATGTTGTTCATGTCAAATTGGTAAGTATGCACAGTTTCATAGTTAGTAGTAGTGAAGTAAGAAAAACTCTGAAATTAAGGCATTGGGGAGTTATCGAGAGCGCACCCTTCTAGAGTATATCCCTCTGGTCCACATAACCCTTCACCTCTGAGTTCGCAAGTTCTATCTCACTGGGTACATTGTTTGGGTTGGTCTGACAACTACCAACGGAAGTAAAATATTATCTATACCAAGAAATAATTTGCCAGAAACAAACAAACACAATTTTAGATTTAAATTCTCACAAAAGTAGGCGAAATAACATTGAGTGGGACTGAAAACACATTAGAACATTAAACTTTAATTACTTTGAGGTGATTTTTGTGTAGAAATTTGTACAGTGTTGACTGATTGCTCTGTGCAGTACATTGTGCATCTACTGTTAAATGAACATGTGTATTTTTGTCTGGAGAAAATGAACTATCTGGATTTATTTTATTAAAAAAAAAAAACGGCGAATGATGTCTGGCCGGTTCTAAGACCGCCTGGTGATACTGCGTATAGGATTAGTTAACGTTCCAGAAGGTAGAGACACTGGTGGATATATGTCACGTGTGATATGAAGCACCATGTATGGTTAAGCCTCGATCGATGGAAAGGTACGTTTGTCTATCCTAAACACGTTGATTTAAGTTGGTATTTCCTCAGAAGAATCACAACGAATCTGTTTTACCTTTACATCATCCTGCTAGCAAGCCCAAGTTTAATATCCGGAAAGGACAAGGGCGACAAACTATGTATGTTACATGATCGACTTTCAGAACTAACGTCAAGGATGGACACTCTGGATGACAAAGTCAGTAGTGGTAAGGCAACACTAACTGTTATAAAAGTAAACGTAAATTAATTTCAAGTCAATCACTCGAAGCAACTTGATGTTTAATCGTTGATTGTTTAAACTTGAAGAATAACTTGGTTGGTATCAAGCCTTGATATGTTTTGATGTATAGAAAGGGCATAATCGGCCCAATGAGACTCAATACTCCATGTGTTTTGTTTTATACCGGTACATATTCGTATAACTTGTAATGCGAACATTTCTACTTTCCTTTAAAGCAAATTAAATTTGTACAGTTTATATTAGGTAATTATCAAAAATTATCAAATACAGATGTTCTAATGTGGAAAGGTTTATCCCAATTGTTGGTCATTTATAAGCAAGGGAAGTATGAATGAGTTTAAAAGAGACCCAATGTTTCTAATGTTGTGTTATCTTCGTAATGAGTAACATTTCTACACGCTTTACTGATCTCATATTTTGTTCGCTCTCATTTTTATTTTATTTCGTGTTCTGTAAATTTTTTTAAATCGGCTTTATATGATTACAATATTTACATTTGGGAATAGTAATCGCTTTTAGGGTCATGTGAATTCTTTTGTGAGTCTTGGAAACATTAATATACAATTATGTACTCTCTTGTTTTTGTGTATACGTTTTGGAAGTATTTCAGTAAGCGATCGAAATAACAACGATGAAAAGTCTCATACAATATAACCCAAATGTTGGTGTTGGATTGCAGAGACCATTATTTATTACGTGTCATTAAAAAATCCTCCATAAATACTTTGTCAAGCCCTTGCACATTAATTCTCATTCCAAGCTTCCCCCACAACTGGAAAACATTGGAGCAGTCAGTTGTAATAGCTAGTATTACAGGTTATAGGTTAAGAGGAAGAAACCAGTACATACATACGTTTTTGAAACCGATAGATCAGTTTCGAGTAACAATGAATAAAAGAAATTCAGAACAAGGACGTCATGTTGTGGAAGCTATATGTTTAACTGGTTATGTTATAAGAAAATACATATATATTATCTATACCAACATGACTCCCTTGTTCGGAGTTTCTCTTCTGCTACATGTACTTTCGTCTATGACTATGTCGTCGCACCAATTCTAGTTGAACAATAATAACTCTGGTCAACATTCAAATATTCCCATTCTAACAGAAAAATATAATTGGCTCAATTTACGCCAGATCTAGAACTCGTCATGATCTCCATACAGCGTTGATCTCAACCACAACAACCAGTCAATACCGTTCAGACAAACTCGACAGAACTTTGAAGACTGGTTTGAATTTTGACCTTTAGATCTTTTTTATGGACTTGTCGTCGCACGGGTATCCTTCCACTTGGTTCGTTGATAAGTCTCCCCTCTCGTAAAATTCGTTTTCATTGCAAAGAAAATGGTTTCGTTTTATTGTTTCTAGAACTTTCAGCATGTCCCAAAGCGAGCGGATTGGTGGCACTTCAGGCCGAACAAGGGAACCAGTCAAGGGAAATAACAAATCTGGAGGACAAGGTCAACGGTAAGATCAGTAACAGGTTATCTTAATAATGCTAAGTTTACACACCAAAGTGCGAACATCAGCAGTAATTGTGGGTCATTCATTTTTAAATATAACATACTTGTGATATCACACTAAATGGATTTTTATCATCAAAGTTGTAAAATAAAAATAATCGATATATATATTTTTTATAAATGTAGAGAAAGAAAATGTTGTTTTACCTCCATCGGAATTCGAACTATGGTCTCTGACTATAGCAGGGCAAGCGCTCTAACCGTCTTAGCTGCAGAGGTTCACGGTGGTACTTATGTAGTGTCTCTTCGGTTTGACCAGCTACCTGTGTTCTTTTTTATGACCTTGAATACCTTTTTGTTTTGTATTATCAGAAGAATATTTCATTAAAATTTTCTGGCAAGACCAGTCTGTCACACTAACACGTCACACATTGTCAGCCATTTTGTTAATTTCATTGTCGCTGTTCAAAGCACATTTGTGCATGTGAAGTGACGTTATGGAACTATCAATTTATAAATCAAGGTGTAACAAAATGTATCGTTTTATAAAAAAAATGACATCTATTCCTTGTGACACAGCTGTATAGCTCTTAGCTTTTCTGGAGTAATGCCCAACTTATCCGCTAGCTCGCAACACATGACTTACTTACTAAACCTAGTCCTTAGTACAGTTATCTAGCGCGTATCGTTCCGCTCAATTGATTGCTAGTGCCATAACGGTGGTAAAAGCAAGTCCTTGTTATGGTTATTAAACTGATAAGACAGCTTAGCAGCCATGATGATAAGGAAACTTCTTTATCCTTCACCACAGCTAAAAACAGACATTGTCGACCATACATACAAAATATGAAACCACCATATATGGAATTAATGATACACGGTGGCACAAGAGACAACCGTTCGCATAGGGCCTACCTAAATCATTGCCGTTGAGTAGCTGTAAAACTTACCATGACAATTTCAGCTAACAATTGTTCATTGTCCGGTAGTAAATACTAGTACTTGATATTTTTGTAGGTAAATTATTGTCGCTGTTTGCCCAAGCCCGACACACCGTAGAACTGATTTACAATCAAATCATAACTTCCGGTAAGATTAATAATTCTGATCAAAAAATATAATAACAATATTATTGTTTAATGAAATTAGACCAGCCTAGAAGAATGATCAAAGCACAACAACCACACGTCTCCAATAAAAGATACATAAAGCTGTTTGTATATTTGATATTCTACTTTATAAATGTGGATAATGATATATATGACCATTCCGTAGCAAATGTATTATTAAAAACACAGCCACACAAATCCACTCAGGTTGTCGATTTAATTTGTACATTTACTTTAATTGTCGATGGTTGATATGTGTTACATATAAAGTAGACATAAGGTTAGATTATAGCATTGATGCAGAGCGCCACATTAATGAAGCCTATCGGTAGACCTATTATATTTATGTTGTCCTGTAAAATTTTTCATAATCGATTAGCCCCAATGATAATCTTAACAAGGTACAGAAGAAGAACAGCTGTGGTATAAATACGGCTTCTTGTTTTTGCACATTTGACAGGGTACACTGTGCCAAATGTTGAATGTAATGAAGGTCCCTTCATTGCATGTGACATTTCTGCTACTGATCACGATCTGAGTAAGTACCTGTTTTATTCGTGTTTTTGCAAAACAGCTGGTGAGTTGATGGGAGACGCATTGGCATTGTATCAATGTCTTAACGGCAAACGACCAGTAGTTAGAAGATCTTGTTTGACCTCTATTACACTCGGTTATTCTGTTTTCTCACAGTCAAAGCTAACGAAATTCGATGAATCACAATATTTCCAGACTACGTCAAATCATAAATGTTGAATTTGCATTCATTCTGTCAATATTGGACGTCGTAGAAACATTTTGTTTATTGCCAATATAACTAAAACATTTCACTTATTTAGTTATCAAAAAGAGTATTTTTAGAGTGGGAATACACCACTGTCGTATGTTTTAAATACCTGGAGAACGGTGCCAAGCACAAAATCAGATATTCTTGTCGTTTTAGACACATTTGATGTCATAATTGAGACTAATGAAGGCTTCATCATTAACTTCACGTTCCCAGAAACCGTTGAATTGAACTCCATGTTATTTGTTTTGGATAAACATTCAAGAATTCAGAACTTGATGATGGCATTTTATGATGGTGAAGTAAATGTAGCTCTACACAATGTAACTAGATTCATTTTGATTGATTCGTTTATTAAAATCGATTTATTTGCTAATGATTTATATCCCTACACCATAACTGTGCAATCACTCCTGTCTGTCTGTGTATCTGTCCGTCTGCCTGTTTTCTTATGTTTGTACACTATGTATAAATGACAAAAAGGTTGAGTTCAACTTAAATAAATTCTTAAACTGTTAAGATGGTTTCTACAATTAAGTCATTGAATTGAGAATATTTCCCGAAAACAGGACAATCGAAAAATTCCGTACATCTTCAGGAATATGAGATATAGATTGTTATGAGCGGTAAATATTATTAGCTATTGACGTTTTTTAAAGGTGTATGGATTGTTATGACCGTCTTGAAGCTCGTACACCCTGAGCTGCAGGCGAAGTGGTGCAAGCCTCCTTGCAGAGTTTATTTTAAATAAATTCGTGCCAAATGTGCCCTCGCCATGTTTCGTTTCGGTCAGAGTTACCTCCCCTGACCGCTGACGCTACCATTACAACGCTGTCAGATTCCAGGGACATCGAAAATAGTCAATGACGTTGCTAAAAACAAGTCTGTAAAAACCGATGTTTAATATATTTTACCATCATTTAAATGTAGCGATTGTGAAGAAATGATGTTTTAAACAATGTAATTGCCATCATATAGGCGAATTTTACGGTCAGTTTTATTAAATTAAGAAAACAAAATTTTAAGCGAAGGCGGCCATGTTTGTTTTTTATTTCCTGTGAGTTGAAAATTCTCACAGGGTGAACGGGTTTTTATCCCCTGGCAAATTGATCAATCAAAACACACTGAAGGAATTTGGTTGACGGATAATTATGCTCTAAACATATCCTTAAAACCTTTATGAAATATCAGTGTTAAGTATAAGAGCGCTCTATAGGACAAGTTTGAAACATGCCGCCCTTAGATAGACGGAGAAATTAAAATGTTATACCTTTTTTGGAAAACTATACTTATACTTTACTCAAACATAAAGAAATACAAATCAGTAAAGTATTATCTAAACCATACCTAAGTATATACTCACGGGGCCCTTAGAGCTGATCGCAATCTCACGATGGCCTTTGAACAATTTATGATTTGTCTCCGCTGTCATCGGCATATCTTAAGACGTTGCTAAGATTCTTTCTTAACTCATTGTAGGTAACCTTACCATTTCGTACAGAAGGCTTGTATTTGGAGATGGTTGACTTTCAGCCTATTAGGACCAGTGCAGTTGATATCACGATCGTGTCGAACAGCCGTGTCATGAGACTCGCCGAGATAAACTTCTTCCAAACTAAGCCTAATAACGATACCGCCATATTTGGCTAAAAAGGATAAATAAAACCTTGTCGAAATATTGGAATTATCAATACACGTTTTGTTGAGTTTGTTCTGTGTTGCTTTTCCTATACATTATGTTGAATGTATCGTTCACGGGGATGTTATTTCGGATTACGACATACACTTGATCAAGGACAGTAGCTCTACATATTCGAGTACCAGGGAGTAATCTTTCTGACCAAACA
>JAVFBZ010163099.1:0-17456 GCA_032466195.1 Katharina tunicata
CATTGAGAAGAGACGATGAGTTATGTGTCCGCATCGCCTTATACGATATTAGATTGAGAAGAGACGGTCGGTTATGTGTCCGCATCGCCTTATACTATATTACATTAAGAAGAGACGGTGAGTTATGTGTCCGCATCGCCCTATACGATATTACATAGAGAAGAGACGGTGTGTTATGTGCCGCATCGCCCTATACGATATTACATTGAGAAGAGACGGTGAGTTATGTGTCCGCATCGCCTTATACGATATTACATTGAGAAGAGACGATGAGTTATGTGTCCGCATCGCCTTATACGATATTAGATTGAGAAGAGACGGTCGGTTATGTGTCCGCATCGCCTTATACTATATTACATTAAGAAGAGACGGTGAGTTATGTGTCCGCATCGCCCTATACGATATTACATTGAGAAGAGACGGTGGGTTATGTGTCCGCATCGCCTTATACGATATAACATTGAGAAGAGACGGTGAGTTATGTGGCCGCATCGCCCTATAGGATATTACATTGAGAAGAGACGGTGAGCTATGTGTCCGCATCGCCCTATACGATATTACATTGAGAAGAGATGGTGAGTTATGTGTCCGCATCGCCCTATACGACATTACATTGAGAAGAGACGGTAAGTTATGTGTCCGCATCGCCCTATACGATATGGACATTACAATGATTTAGCATTACACAGTTCTATGGCTAATTCTCGAGATGCCTGTAGGTTATCCATGGCAACCCCAGATTAAGATCTATCTAGAAATTTGTCTCTGAGAATTTTTGTCTAGAAAATGAGATAATATATCGATTTCAATTAGTCGATATTCCTGTTCTAGTGTGATTATTGTGGACAAACAAAAATATACATTATACATATTTCAGGTAATGCAAATGGTCAGAAAAGAAAAGCGCATAGAAAGTGTACCCAAGAAAGATATCCAGCCCAAAATGGTAAACATTATCTTTTACAGTTGAATAGACATAAAGTTATATTTAAAAAAAATGTATTTGGCCCAGGCCAACTCGTTATTTTCATTCGCAGTTCTAGCAAAACGAAAGCAATGTGAGGTATTGTAAAAAATTAAGAACGAAAGTAAAGAAAGCAAACCAAAAAAATATATATATTATTTTAATGTGGTTGGTCTGTAAGTAATCTGTTGTGTCCTCATTCTAGAACTGGTTGCTCAAAAACACAAACCAGTTAAACCAGGGACAAATAGAAACTCTATTGTAACTTGACTTGTGCAGCAATGGTTATTAAAGCTTGTTTAGCACGATTGAATACAAATGCTAAGGAGGATAACTACTTCCATTTTGAGTTTTTTTGGAAATGATTTGTCATAAGATAATTAACTGTGTAGAGCAAAGGGGCGTGTATTTTTTTCACGGGAGATCTATGTGACGATAACAAGACCGATCCCTGACGACCCGTGGGAAATGTTTACCGTCTCATTTTAGGGTTCAAATATTGGCCTATAAAGTGCTATAATCTTAATTGGGAATTTTGTCCAAATACCTTTCTCGTGTTCGAGATAATTGCGCAAACGAAACAAAAAATCGGTAGAAAAAGCTTAGGACGTTCCATTTGGATAACCTGGCATTACTTGACCGTTTTAAAAATGTATTCAAGTGACGTCAGAGATTTATCTTGTCATCGGCATACGTAGGAGATCTCGCGAGATCAGATTCGTATTTTCTACTAGCTAGCTTTTCTCCCTTTATTCTTTACCTATATGACGCCACTGGTAAACTTAATAATTAGCCGCATGTAAAATAATTTTCACCATTCGAGCACCTGTGTTTTACTTGTAATACGTAACGTTTTCTCGTGGCTTTACTTACAGAATGCAGCAGTTTTGCCGCCAATTGAACAACCTACCTTCAACCTAGAAGAGCTCTCCTCTGGAAAAACAGATCTAGTGGCAGTGGCTGACGTTCAGTGCAAGGTACACCATGTAAAAAATAAATAAATATTAAAATAGATTATGTGATAAATGTAACGTCGCACTGCTATTCGACTTATATAACGACTTTGCGTTGTAGGTGTATGCATAGGAGATGAATGGGAATAAAACAAAACCTGCGCTTTCCGCAGCCGTCATGAAATAGAATCTTAATTAAACCAATAACAGTGTAATCAGTATATTAATTGGTTGCTTAGGTGATATGCTGCTTATTTAGCCGTATTTTATCTGTAAAATTGCAAATAACATCGTTTGCTATACATTTTTGTATGTTAATTGACAAATTCCAAATATTTTATAATTCCTCATGTCACCAACGCGTATGTAGATCCTTCATTATTTCATTGGATACAGAAACATGTTGTCATGTCTTGTGTTTTGCTTTATAATTATCGCATATCGCTTTATTATCTTTTATGATTTTTATATTTATTTTGCGTTGTCTTTTTTTAAGATCAAGTAATGTTTTTTCGCCTTTTTGGGTGACGGCTTCTGACACAGAAGGCAAACATGGAATTAATAGCTGCTTACATTGTTGTAGTTTTTTTAAACCACTGAAATAATCGAAATTCTTGTTTACTTTAAATGTCTGTTTTCGTTTCATTTGTACTATCAGTTGGATGGTTTGATACAGAGGGTTATGGATTACGTCAGCACAGCGGGGAGGGTTCTCGCCATGGGAGACGATGTGAGTAGACCCCTTCCCTTGAAGCTAAATACAACCAACCATAACACTTAAAAATCCCAAAAATTCATGACTGATTTTGTTAATATTTTTGGGGGGGAATTTACACTCTAGTTGAAATATAGAAAATGGTATGGGTTAGCGCTGAATAATTTCTCTTTACTGCTGACTGTTGTCTGCTTTTGGCACCAGTCTCTCTTCCTGTTACCTTTCTTACTCGTAGCCTAAAAATCGGAAGACAATAGTTTATGCCGGCTAGGTTACATTCGTATGGTAATGTAGTATGTTGTACTTGTTTTGGATGTGTCTTAAGATCATAATTCTTCCGTAAGCTGAATCGCTTGTGTTCCGGTTGTGTGTTCTCAGAACTGAAAAAAGATCTGGAAAAAGAAGAACTTGTAACAAGAAACATAAAATTTCTAAAGCAAGATTTATATATCTATTTGCCTTACCTTGCTCAAACAAACAGCCTTTATTGAATTTGTCCCGAGCTTTAAATTATTCATTATATCCCAATCAACAGCGTAATATCTAAGTATTCACGGATTTAAATACATGTATCTTTTGAATTATTTTCACTGAGTTGTTTACGATCACCACAAGTAGGCCTATGTCTATACAACCTAAAAAGTTGCTCGTATGACTACTCATTATTCTACGAAACATCAATGGACTACTAACGCAATTCTAAAAATACTATACCGGTATATAAATTTATAATGATATATAATAAACCATCACCAATAAAGTTAAAATGTATATATTATTATCGCACGACATTTATATACATTTATTGCCCACTCATCTGCTTATACAGGGTCACATATGTACACATCCTCAGAAGATTAGTCGGCTGACACCGTATAACGAAAAGCACCATATGGCCGCTAAGATCGCAAAAGAACGTTCAAACTTTGAGTATTTGAAGAGAAAGAAAGTCAGGCGAATGATGATGGTTACAGCTCAGAGGTCTATTATTCTGCTGAAAGAGATCTACGATTCTATGTCCAAAGAGCTGGACTTACAGGTAGATAATATAAGGCAGGGATCAAACTTATGTTCCTTGTGGCACACCTGGGTATTTCCTGTTACCAGGTGTGTTTTATCTAATGGGCACCACCAGTAAGGTCGATAGGTTTTTTCTCGTATGTTGCATGCTGGCTGTTTTCTGCAAATAACCTGTGTTGTCTTCATTAAAACCCTTGGCGGATCAAGCGTATAAAAGAAGAATGAACAGCCGCGCCCTCTGTTGAATGAGGTCATCAAGGTTCGAGTTAACTCCCCATGTTAAAATTAGATTCAACCAACCAAATTGCGCTTACAACTTTCAACAAGTTAATATGGCATCACCCAAACTACTCGATCGATAAACTCACATAAAATTTGAGAGATAGTTAGTTTTCGAAAGTGACAGGAAACGAATACAGATGCGTAACGATCCGAAATCATTTACCCCACCGCCCTATAGTCCCTGCAACTTTCAGCATTGACAATCTTCCCCTTTTCGACTAGAGTATTCCCGTAATGTGCTATCTGACTGGTGCCTACAAGTGCCAATCAATTCCGTGGATTTACGCCTTCAATCCGCCTGGGAATGTAATGTAGAGTACCTCGTAATTAAACTATTGGCTAACGAAGACGAACGTTTACTGGTTTTAGACAAATCATCGTTTTCCGGCACAACGATTATGATATACATTATATTTCAACAAAACATTTCGAGGAAGTTTAAGGTGTTATTGTTTTGAAAGAATATGAGAAAATTTGTTTGTTTTGGTATTTTTTTTTAGCACAATGATTATGAGATCATTTACCGTGCTCTGAAGACAATCCAGCATTCTCAGCCTCGTTTGATGACCGGAAGTGACCAGCAGAATTTGAAGTCACGAGCTGACCGGTCTGGTCGATATCACGTGTCTCAGAACCACAGGCCTCCACAGACCGCACCGAGCTCATCCAATCTATATGGAGTAAGTAACAATTCAGATTTTTAATCAACCCACCCAAATTCACATAAAAATTTCAAAACAAAAGGAGACTGTGCTTAATCCTACAGAAAAACAATCGCATATATTTAAGGAAGTTAGATCAAAACTTATTTTAGACGTTAAACGTTCATCCAGAAAAGGTTGTAGAACGTAGACGTACGACCAGAACATGTTTTAGATCGTAGACGTACGACCAGAACATAATTTAGAACATAGGCGTACAACCGGGACATGTTTTAGAACGTAGGCGTACGACACGGTACATAATTTAGAAAGTAGACGTACGACTAGAACATGTTTTAGAACGTAGGCGTACGACACGAGACATAATTTAGAACGTAGACGTACGACACGAGACATAATTTAGAACGTAGACGTACGACCAGAACATGTTTTAGAATGTAGTCGTACGACCAAAACATATTTTAGAACGTAGATAAACGACCAGAACATGTTTTAGAACGTAGACGTACGACCAGAACATGTTTTAGAACGTAGACGTACGACCAGAACATGTTTTAGAACGTAGACGTACGACCAGAACATAATTTAGAACGTAGACGTACGACCAGAACATGTTTTATAACGTAGACGTACGACAAGGACATGTCTTAGAACGTAGAACGTACGACCAGGACATGTTTTAGAACGTGACGTACGACCAGAACATGTTTAGAACGTAGAACGTGCCGTCGGAACAAATCTTATGTACAAAGCTTATCGTCTACTTATGCGCGACCTGGGAATATCAAAGAATAAAGAAAACCCCGTTAATTTCCTGTTTGTTATTTCGAATCGCACTGGTAAAATAAGACATGACTCTCACAGATTCGCCCAATTCATAGATTTTAACGACATTATTCCATCCGCTAGTCTGAAAAAGGTTGATAGATACTGTCAATATGATGTCTTCAGTATCGGGCGTGATGGCAATATTTTCGAATGCGTTAATACCAATACATAATAGGTTAAATGCTTCCAGTACTTAAGGTAATTGCTTGTGGTCATTCTTTTTTTTTAAAAGCAATTTTTGTAGGGATTCTTTGTAATACAAAAACGTAATATGTAAATACATGGGCAGAGAGAAAAAGCTAAGATATATTCTTCATTGGTCAGTTTGGAAAAAATTGACAGAGTGCAAAGCATCCGAACACAGAATACCTGTTCATAAAATTGATGAAAAGGGAAACCTCGAAGGTTCGTATGTTATTTTTTTATTATATTGTCTTGGTATGGATTACTAGCTACACTTTTATCTTAGCCAAAAGAACGTGAGGCGATACGTTCGACAATTCCTCAACTCACAAGTTACCTCCGACACCTTTAATTTCAAACACCTGTACTGATTAATTAGCTGCCAGGTAAGATCAGGTGGTACAAATCTGCGTTGGTACTTAACATTGGTATCTATGATCTGCCTAGTGAAGATAAACAAGTAATAAGATATGTCTAATGTCAATGATCTTCCCGAAACCTTCAATACTTATAACATATCAATTAGCCTGAAACCTTTGTTTGTTACACTTGATAAAGAGCAGATTGGTGGTTTGAATTGCCCAGTTAATAACGCTGTGCCAACAGTGTAAAACTGACGGGGGACACCATGGTGGCCAACTCGACTGAAGCATCCAATGCCTATTTCCACCCGATTGGATACTTTCGAGCGAAGCAGAAGGTTGGCCCATAATTGGATTTTTTTCGAGTGTTACAGAAGACAGGCCCAAAACACATGCTAATTGGATATTTTTGAGTATAACAGAAGGCTGGCCCAAAACACATGATTGGATATTTTTGAGTGTAACAGAAGGCTGGCCCAAAACCCATGATTGGATATCTTTTATGGTAACAGAAGGCTAGGCCAAAACACATGATTGGATATTTGTTAGTGTAACAGAAGGCTGGCCCAACCCCATAATTGGATATTTTCGAGTGTAGCAGAAAGCTGAGCCAAAACACATATGCTAATTGGATATTTTTGAGTGTTTCAGAAGGCTGGCCCAAAACCCATGATTGGATGTTTTTTAGCGTAACAGAAAGCTGGCCCAAAACACATGATTGGATATTTTTTTTATCGTAACAGAAGGCTGGCCCAAACACATGATTGGATATTTTTAAGTGTAACAGAAGGCTGGCCCAAACGCATGATTGTTTATTTTCGAGCGTAGCAGAAGGCTTACCCAAAACACATGATTGGATTTTTTTTAGGGTAACAGAAGGCTGGTCCAAAACACATGATTGGATATTTTTAGCGTAACAGAAGGCTGGCCTAAAACACGTAGGCCAATTGGCAATGGGATATTTTTAACGTAACAGAAGGCTGGCCCAATAATTGGATAATTTCGAGCGTAACTCAAAGTTAGCCCAAACACATAGACTAATTGGATACTTTTTAGCGTAACAGAAGGATGGCCCAAACACACAGGCCAATTGGCAATAGGATATGTTTAACGTAACAGAAAGCTGGCCCAAATTTTTATTTTTTATTTTTTAGCGTAACAGTAGGCTAGCCTTAACTCTTAATTTGATATTTTTAGTGTAACAGAAGCCTGGCCCAAAGCATATAATTTAAAATTTTCGAGTGTATTGAAATTTTCTAGTTCTTAGGTATGTGAAATACCCTACAATACGCACTTAATGCCAAGAAAGAAAATAACAAACAAATGTGACTTGTTATGACACTGGGTTGTTGTTAAGCAGTAACATAAAACACAGACACACCGTGTACGTTCTCTGTTAACGGGATGCATGAATTGAGCTTATAAGTCCTTTGTTAGCAATTGTTTACTGCAATACATCTGGTAACATTTCAATTAAGTCTGTAATGTTAAGAAGTAAATCCCCTGACTGATCGCCTTTATTCCAGTATATTGTTCAGCGTTAATTGGTCCGTACATTGGTTCAGTGAACATGGTAATAGTTTGGCTAATCTCGTATACATATAACACCTTAGTATGATCCCCACTGGTGTAATTCTTAGAATTTTTTACCTATGATAAATTGCAGATTTTTTTTGTCATTTTAAAACGTAGGAACGTGTGTCCTGTCGATTCCTTAGCAAGTGATCCCCATCTGTGGATGGTTACATTAGTTCGCCAGAACGATTACTATAGATAAAATCGATTTGCTAAAAACTTATATTAGAACACGTTTTTAGATAATGTTCGGTGTACAGCTTGGTTTAACTGGCCACTCGCCCCAGTGCCAGGCGTCTTGAGCATGTCTGTTTTGGTAGGGTTCAGTTATTACAATATGGAGGGTTTTTACATGGCAGCATGGCATAATTTATGATAATACAAAATCTTCAACGGTAATGTCTGTTAAGTTGTCAGCGGAAATTTCAGAAAATGATTGTTTGTTAGGTATGGTGGACTTGATGGTCATATGGAATATTGTGCTGTTTCTACGACCAAGGAAGGAATCTCAGGTTTAAGTTGCTATCCGTAGCTTGATCTAGAACCTTCTTCTCTTGACTTTCGGACATAAAGGTTTATGTTCAAGAATGTTTACTTGAAAACATATTTATCAAGGTATCAACTATTTTTATCAGAAAAAAATGAAAACGGGAACTTCGTTCTTCTTCGCAACTGATGATAAGGACACATTTTTCAGAAGAAAATGAAACTTGGAAGTTGGTTCTCCTTCGCAGCTGATGGTATCTACTTTTTTATCAAAAGAAATTGAAAGTTAGAAGTTTTCCAAGAAAGAAGATAACATAATCGTTTTGGGAGAATGTGTTATAGGACAGACGTTAAACTCGTTCTGCTATCGTACAGCCTTGCAACATTTAATTAAAAGAGGTTTAATACCATCTCCGGGCTAACGGCTTGCCATAAAATCCGGGCGAGAAGGCTGAAGGTATCATTGATGTATAAGGCAGGTGTTTTATTGTGGAGCCCTGATTAGTATTCCAGTGTTTAGCAGGTAACAGCCGGTAGAATTCACAGGTATTACTCACCTTGCTGGTGGGCTTACTTAAACCGCTGAATATGTGTACCCTACTCACTATGAATACACCTGACGAGCTTTTGTGATTAACTTTGCAGTTTCGAGTTAATTTACCCGTTCGTTTGAAGCTTTACAACTCGTTTGTCATTTGCAGTCCAATTTATTATTGATCAAAGAATATTAATTCGCACCTTTCCATTCTCCGCGAAAGCTTTCTGGTGTCGTTAAAGCTGTGGTCGATTTGTACTCAATTAATCTTGGAATATTATATTGCCATGTCCAACTCCTTTAAAGATTTACACGTGTTGTTCCGTTAATGTAATTTAAGTCGGAAACTACTTGTTTTTGCTGTACCTCTCGCTATCAGGAAATGTAGAGCCAATTTATGGCTAAACTAAGGTACGTCAAGAGTGACTTTTGCCTCAGTAATATAAGTTTTCCCGGGTTCTCAGAGGTACGTCTGAGATCTTTTTCTGCTTCCATGATATAATGAATGCAAGAATCTACAACTCAGATGCGACTTTGCGTGGAATTGTTCTTTTTTTAATTTACATTTTTAAGGGATCTACCGCCATTTTTGTGTTGAACACGGGATACCTCCCGCTTTAATATGAATGTTTAGTGTTGGGGAATACTCTTGTGTCTTGGAAATGTATTAGCTACTGATGGGCATTAGTCCAGCGAATAACTCGGATTTACAGGATTAATAACTTTGGAATAAGTGTTAATCCTAATTGGCCTTTGAAGTAAAAAAGGGGGGTTTAAATCTGAAGGCAATTTACCATGTGGAGCTTAGAATTACCGAACGTTACAAAGGATGACGGATAATCTGATTTTTACTTCTCATCTGGCCCACACGCGAAGAACATGGAGTAGTACACTGTTGTATGAAGGAAATATATGTGAACGAATATCAAAATCAACGATTTCAAGACCTGTTGGTTTGAAGTTTACAGCCTAGTTTGTGAACATTTCTTGAACAGATTTGCTTTAACGGGAATCTGGTGTTGAATTGCTTGTTTAAGTGTGAACTATAGCGATTGACAAACTAGTGTGGGGTTGGTTCAACTGGGACGTATATCCAGCAGAGTATGTACCTCGTACATTTATCAGAATACAAGTTAAATTGAATTTAATTAAACTCGAGGGAATTGAAAGACACTAGAAATGCTTAATTTCAAGGACATACTTTTGTCAATAAAAGTTTCGGGTAAATGATACAGATTTACTTCATTCTGGGTTGGCTTTGTGATTTGGAAACTCTTCCACGATGACAATGTACGAGCATTCCGACAATTCCACTCACACCAATCAACACACAGCCGTGATCCCACATAATCCGTTAATCCGGATCCCAAACATGGCATTTAATGGCGGGATTGGATCGTGGTTTCTTCCAAGTAATGTCTCCGAGAAACCAACCAAGGTAGAGATACAAAAGAGTGCAGTTCACAATGCAGGCGTTAAGGATAGACAATCTCGAAATGACTATAAACATCGTCATTTTGAGCGGAGTAATACATGCACGTCTTTACCTAAATTACGTCAGAGTTGTTGGACGTGTACAGAACAGTATTATAAATCACAGGTGAGGCTCAAATAGTGTTTATTATATTGTAATTAACCGTTATTATTACTGCTACTACTAATACTGTTGTTGTTGTTATTTTAGAGTAATGAAATGTGTATAAGTTACAGGTAAATATCTTTATTTCACAGACTAGGTTATATATATATTTTTGTCAAGCAGTCAAACTGACACAGGGAAATCGACCAATTAAAGTCGATAAATTATCTCATGTTCTAAATAAATTCAAGATAGACCTGAAACTCGAGTTGTTCTGGATAACCTAATGGCGCATCTCGAGAAAAGGCAATATATATACTCAGATATTTTTAATAGTTAGTATTTCCACAGATGTGTTCAGAGCAATTCAGTGTGGAATTTGAACAGGAAAGTCATCTTGGTATAGATAACATATTTATGCTTTATTTCCATCATCGGGTAACACATAGATCAAAGTATTTATGTGATGACGCTACCATGTAATAATATGCTATATCTGAACCGAAATATTTGAACTATGTACTAACTAAATGATATTTAATATTATGGATTCAGCATACTTGTAAGCTCATAGCGTCGCCAAACTGCCTCTGAACGTGGAGTTTGGCCCTAAACTGATAAAACATGTATTCATTTACGCATTAAATCCAGCTACCACGACAGCTTAATAACTAAACGGACAGTTTGTAAAACAACGTAAAATCAGAATACCCACTTTAGGGATAGGACCGGTTCTTCAATAAGCTTTATTACAGATAATTATAATATACTGTCCTATGTGTATTTCTTAGATTTACACTTAATATGCATGTATATATATTTTTTTGTCTTGAATGATGTCTATTTTTCCCCCATTGTAATTAATATATGGACTGCTGTATGAAATAAGACTATATTATTATAATTATTATTATTATAGTGGTGCTGTATCACCAACTTCTGAATAACTCCCAACAAGCATATGCATGCTGTTGTAAATTCCCCGCATGACGTAAAAAACAATTAAAGAACACACAAGGAAGCAATATACTAGATCGACAGGACTACTTTTGTCATATGTCTGAAGGGGGAACTTTGGGTTTTACTAGGTGTCTTCTCGGTTTGCCACCAAAAAGTCGCAATGCAAAATCTTATTATACACCTAATTGTTCATCCCTGCGATATTATGTACAAACTACAACTGTCCAATATTCCACGATATTGGACACCGATCTTTCTGACGTCACACATATGCCGGACTACTTTTGTTTGTAAACAAGCAGACGACACCAACAGATGGCTGACGAAATTATGTCAACAGATTACTTTGAACTTGAAGGTAATGCGCGTAGCCGTTGAACGCATATATAATTCCGATGAAAAAAAGATGTTTAAACAATTTTTCATCGTAACAAGCTGGCGTTGGTCTTTATATTTGAAATTCTTTATACTTTTGTTAAGTTACCGGTAGTGTATATAATAAATAGGTTATTGGATTGTATGGGTCAGTATGGACGAGTCCTGCCGCCTCGGGAAGCGACGAGCTTGCGAGTCGCTTCCCAGCGCCAGGGCGAGTACAATCCAATAACCTATAATTAGTATATATAAAATATCGATGATAATGACCTTAATCCCTTATTGAATAAATAAATATATTTTGCAGTCCGCTTCCCAAACTAGAGCCATCTACACTGAGATTCAACATCCGCTGGCGGGATTCGGACATGAGGTATAGTTTTAAGGATGGGGGGTTATAAGAACATTCCACCCGATAATACGTCGGCGAAAACAACTGCAATAAAAAAAAGTTATTTAAATTTTTTCAATTTTTTATTGTGATTTTAAAAAAGACCAATAAGGGTGACCCTTGATCCAACTTATTGAACTGACTAGGAGTTAAGGATAGACAACCCCTTCGAGGGTCAAAATTGTTCATTTTTTCTCCTGCATTTTGTGAAAAGGTTATATAAAAATTCCAGTTAGAAGTCATTAAGTTTAAAGTTTGAAAATTGTGAATCAGTTCTTTGCAAGTGTACAGCTTGATGGGTTTTGCCCCATTTCTAGCAATTCATTTTTGTCGAAATTAAATTGTTCAACTCTGTTTTCTCGAAAACCCTTCGAGCTACACCTGTGAAATTCGGCATGCTTATTAGTGACATAATAATCTAGTAAACTCTTTAATTTTTTTAAAATTCGGCTTAATTTTTTAATTATTCATCTTTTAATGCAGAAAGTCTGATTTTAATAATAAATTTTAGGAAAATTGCTATAAAGAGACAACTAGGCAAACAAAATAATCTGAGATAATTTTTACTAGATTATTATGTCACTAATAAGCATGCCGAATTTCACGGGTGTAGCTCAAAGGGTTTTTGAGAAAACAGAGTTGAAAAATTAAATTTCGACAAAAAAATGAAGTGCTGAAAATGGGGCAAAACCCATCCAGCTGCAAAGAACTGAATCACAATTTTCAAACTTAAAATTAAATGACTTCTAACTAGAATTTTTATTTAATTTTTTCACCAAATGAAGGACAAAAATGAGAATGTTCTAAGAAACAAATAAAAAAAAATCAACAATTTTTACCCTCAAGGGGTAGTCCATACTTAAGTGTTTTAGAGTTACAACTAAATTTGGCAAAGGGGTAATTTACAGGCCTCGGTATAAGACCTTTTACGAATTTAATTATTTAGTTGTAAGTTGAAGTAGGTGTGTCAGAGCAGATTTTAACAATCGAATAATTCATTATAGAATTATAGAACTGTTATCATGAATGTCTTTCTGAGGATGAAGAACAAATGTATCTTATATTTACAGTTTATCACAATAAAATATTCACTAAAACTATTTTAAAATTTTCATAAAAGCTTGATTTCCATATTTACAAGTGGTCGTTCTACGTATTCGTGAATACTATTATTACATCTTCAAGAAAACTGTTTTCACATTTTCACAAATACTCGCTCTTTATATACACAAATATTCTTTTCACATGTTCACAAATACGACCTATGTTAAACAGCATCCGGTAGACAACATAATACTCTAACTTGAGCAATAATTTAGGAACATTACAGAAATACTTAATATAACTTTATGTTTTGTTAATTTTTATTTTCATTTCACAAAAGCGACCGGATATATTTAACCTGGACGATACCAGGAGTTGGCGACACATGGAGAACTATGGTAAAAGAGAGATGGTGAAAACGCACACAGCCACCATACCTAAGAGAGGTCAAATAAAGGTCACCGCCATGGACTTTGAGATGAAGAACCCAGACTTTTATGATAAAAACAAAGGTATGACAGTGACTAACTCTAATGGCGTTTATAAGTTTTGGGTTAGTACCAAACAAAAGTAGCGACATATTTTTCCAAATATATACTGCGGGTGGTTGTCGATGATATATATACATACTAAAGACCATGCAGTATACCCGCTGATTAAACAAGGCCGATTTTCCCGGGGTGGCCACCAGAGGGCGCTATTCCAGACTGTGCAATCAAATGCGTGTATTCGGCGTTTCCACTCAAAACCTTAATATTAACACTGATTGGTTCCCGAGAAATGACGCCACGGCTCTAAATCTGGAGAAAGTGGCGGGACAAATGGAAGGCGTGGATTTGTCACTGGACGAAAACGTAAAACAACAAATTTAAAGTGTTTTTGGAATTGCCAATCTTCTCAAGATCAAGTTTTATACCAAATATATTTTGTAGCCATTAAGTACAAGCTGCTTTTCAACGCATACTAGACTTAGGGGGAAAAGAAGACATCGTTATTAGTACGTCCTTCAGTCTGGTGCGCTACTTGCATGGTGTTGTGTCAATTTTGCTGTCACATGTGGGCCATGCTTTGATGTACCGACGTTACTACAAATTAACGTTTATTAGCCCGCCCCTTACAAGATTCGTTACATATCAGGTCATTCATCGCGGTGGGACCACAAGCTTTGTTGACACATGATTATGACCAGCCCTCTTTACTTTGAATTTGAATTATAGACAGGACTTTAAGGCTACCGATTGGAATTTTTTATTAACATAACTGTTTTAATTTATGAAGACACTTATGAAGACACTTCACCCCCTAATTTTGTGTGCTTTTATATGCGACTCTTTGTATAGACGACCGCATAATTTACAACACTTTACTGAATAACTATACATAAAGTGGTGCTTCTTTATTATCAAGCAGGTCATATAGGCCCCTACACCGCCTAAGCTTTTAATCCAATGTACAAAATAGCGATAAAGGAGAAAAATGGTCGAGTAGAATCATCAAGCGTGTATTTCTCGCGATTATTTTTTAAACTGGATCCCTGGCCTTGGATACCACATAAACAAAATGCAAGCCAAAAAGCAACTGTAAAACGCAATTTGATTGGCCCATGCATGGCATCCAGTCTAGTAAGAGCCCACTTGTGACAATCGCGGGTAAATCGGCCCTGTTTTAGTAGCGGGTGAACTGAACTAGTAAATGTTAGGCCCTATGTGTCAATTGCCGCTTCGTAGGAGCATAGGTTGTCGGGTGCTATTTGTGGATTGGCGCTCTCAGAGCTAAAGGATACCAATAAGTTGATTGGCCTATAGCCACAGTTTAGTTGATTTAATTTGTCTAGCCCCAATAGTCTCGCGTCAGAAGTTTTACAATAGTAAATACGTTTCTGTTTATTTTACACTCAGCTTTTCAAAGGGTTATTTACACAATTAACACATATTATTTGTTTGTTTTTTGATTCGCACGTTTCATAGCAACATGCAATAACAACATTGTTTAAAAATCACGGACAACGCAACCCTAACACGATCATCTTCGTCCTTAATTGAAAACACCTGGAAACGGAAATTCCTCTAAACTCACCCTGCTATAAGTACAAAGGTTCGTTATACCATGATTTGTTGATTGGTGTTAAACGCCAGCCTCACGGGTATTTCACTTATATGACGGTGGAGTATTTCATCCTTGCAGAGAGATGGTAACACAGCCAAAAAACTGAAGTTGCTTGTCTTAGCTCTATAAATAGGACAGCATGCCTGTTAACTCGAAACATTTGGTCCTTAACCAGAATTAAGGCTAGTTGTACCATTAAAATGTAAGCACAGTATATTTTAGACCAAAAGTAATATACTAGCGTTGATTGTTACATCAACCGATTATATAACTCACACTGGGTCCTTAAAAAAGTGTATTTGTTCCTCAGTTGTCTTAATTAAGGGTCAAAACGGTTTATCTAAATAAATTACAGGTGAAAATGACGGCGGCGAGAAAAAGGCCCGGAAACATCGCCCGAAGTCAGGTAAATCTTACCTGATCAACCGCCCGGACATCCTGGAGCAGATCAAACTAGGGGAGAAGTTATTACAGGACGAGAGGGAGTTACAGAGACAGGAGGAAGGGGAAGACCTGACTTCATACACCGTCAGAGATCTTACTGCCATGCTCAACTTTCCGGTAAGCTTCTTCTTTTTTTTTAGTTGAACATATTAACATTATTGACTTCCGTTTGAATGATATGTTAGAGTAGGCCTACAATGTTGATAATATATTTAGCACTTCGGATGTTTAGCACAATTATGTGACGAACCAGAGGCCTTTTCAATTAATATTCCCAACGCTCGTGGCCGCTCGGCAGCGTTCAATAGAGCCATTTACGGGCAAAAGTAGCAGCTCGCTCTATTGAACAGGCCTGTAATGTAGCCTATAGCAATGGCACACATCATTCATTTGAATAGGTAGGTATGTATGTCCGTTAGGACGTATGAACTAATACAAATGTTGGATCTCGTGAGAAAAAAAAAACGTCCCACCAAAAACCGACTGTAGAAGATTATTAGTGCCAATTCAAAAATCGGTACAAAAATTTGTCTCAGTTGACCGATTCGAATGTTAGCCTTATATAACCACACGACGGACATACGAGTAAATTACGACCATAAAGATGGTACGGCCAAGTTGGTTATTTCATCTGATATTCAGCATACTCAGAAGACCATCGGCCGACCACTATCCTATACCACCGGCTGACCTCTGGCGCTCGGACAAATCGGCTCACACTGCCGGTTTGGCTTTCCGTTAAGTACAAAACAGAAATGACGTCAGTTCAACTTGTTTGTTACGTCAGAAAGATCTGTGTACAATATCACTGATTATAAATTAACTGTCCTATATTTTGGCCGATTTTGCCTTTTTCATTGGTCTAGATTATCAGCATTGTCCCTGTTTCGATTTAGGCCGGGTTTTTCCGTACAATTCGTTTATAAATGAAAATTTTGTCAAAGAGGTTTTTCCATATTGACCCTGTTATAGGTCAAACCTCGGCCAATGACCTGTAACATGACCAGTCTGGATAATAACCTGATTTATAACATTATAATCCGGGGCAGGTGTAGTGTATAATAACGACACATATATATACAACTGTCAATGATCTTATTGCCATTCTGAAGTTTCCAAAAAGTTCATAAAATAATTTAGGTTTTCAAACAACGCGAGCTTTCGTACTGCCTTAACGTCCCATAACTTTAGTGTCATATTTGGCCACGGTCTCATTCCGGATACGCACACTTTCCGCCATGTTTATAGATAGCAGGAATAAAACACTATCTTCAAACACTACCAGAGATCGTACTGACAGTTTCAACAAGATGTTGTGATGTTCATAGTCCATACATACTCTGACAGCGAACTTGAGTTTCTGTGCAATATTTTAAGCGAAGCATCTGTCGCTATGAAAGCAGAGAGCATCTGTTTTGTCATGTCTCCTGTGAAGATAAAGTATGAACAAATTAAATCGTACACCACCGCTGAACTCGCTCTTTGTTTGGCCAATAAAATTTGTCAGCAAGAACCTTTTACCCAAACAATTTTTGAATGCAATTTCTCCGTTTTCCTTGAGAACGCTCGCGTTCACAATAAACGGTATCATTCAAGTTGAAGTAAAGCAATACTGCGAGTTCGTCACCAGCCTGGGTAACTCGCGTTCACGTTCGCTTTCATTGTAAACCGGAAAGCAATGGTTTGTTTGTGGTTGTACGCCATACTTAAAATACTTTTAAAAAGGGAAAGATTATTTCAGTTATATGAAAAGACAAGACATTACATTTACAGCACGCAAAACAGGATACCACGGCAAATTTGACTTCCTGATGCGCCTTAGCTAGGAGAGCATCAGGACGCATGAAGCTGTCGCCCAAACACGCACTGGAATTAGCAAATGGTAGGACGACGATGCATTGTGAAAACTTAGTAGTTCTCCTGTGATCTGGACAAACCTAGTAAGTCGAATTTTGGTGAAAATTTAGTTAGGCCCATATTTGGACTTATTAG
>JAVFBZ010163110.1:0-17454 GCA_032466195.1 Katharina tunicata
AAGTTTGGGAAGGAGCTACGGAACCAAACGTTAACATTACGGCTTATGTAAAATTAATGGTGGTCTGTGGCCATATATAAACTTACTCGCGACGAACAGCAAAGGGGGAAAACTCTTTCTACGCGAACAACAAGATGGCCAGTCAATACCTTAGAGCCAAAGACTCGACGGTAGGGAGAATGTTTTGTTTCTCTATTTTAGAATGATACAATACCATGCTGCCTATATACATCTACACATATGTCATCCTGGAAAATTCCTCGGTAACCTATAATCATCTCCGAAGAAGTGAAAGAGTTTGAATGCGTTGTGTCAGAGGTTTAACTAAAACATAGACAACAATGGACGAAGAAATAAATTAAGTTCACGGTGATAACAACTGACCCGCTACAAATTGAACTGAATATATAATCCTCATATTAATTTTTATCAGGGCACACGATGGTATTAGATGAATGGCGGTTCAATGGATACAAAATCGAATAGACCTGGGGTGTAATTAAATCTTCCACACATAATTTTTCACTAAGGCCTTTCTGATGGATGTGCAAGAAAACGGATAACATATGCAAAAAACACTGATAACGTTCATCATGCCAATTCCATAAAATATTTTGCCAAATAATCTGCATTGGAGTCAATATGACGGCGGTGTAGCACAAACAAGCCCTGTAGAACCCGTTAATGTCACAACGCCTGCTAATGTCATTAACGGTTAATCCGATGTTTTTAACGCGCCTCCTTATGTCGCAATCGTCTGTTAATGTCGCAATATTCGAGATAACGGCCAAAGCAGGGGAGATTGTAGATATTTTGCGACATTCGTGGGTGATATGACACATAGCCCTCCCTCCTCGTTTAATATCTTAATTTAAAATGTTGAAACATAAGAACACAAACATTTAACTGAACGTATCCAAAGGCTTTATTGGGGGACAACTTAACAAATCTGTCTGTCTATCAGGTATATCGACTCATTAAAACCCGAAACGTTATCTCATTTTCTAGATAAAATATCAGTTACATGTTATCGACAGATCTGAAAGTCGAATTGTTGCTGTGGATAACATACAGAAATCTTAAGAAAAAATAATAACAGTTGGATGGAGAAGAACATATGTGTCGAATATATAGAACATACAAATATTATTTTTCATTCATTTCATTTATTCACCATAATGTGTTATTAATTTATTTGTTTTCATACGTATTTTATACCTTAGGCGGGAAAAACGTTCACAGGAACTTGTTCCATTCCTTGTTTGATAAGAATTAAAAGTAAAAGGGGTGATTAATCAAGGATTTACATTATGTATGAATAATGAGCACTAATATAACTTATTTACAGAAGATACATCGATTTAACTGAAAATACGTCGGCAAGGCTCATAAGAAAAGTAAATGATGCTTTAGTTTAGATTTAAATAACGATAAAGAAATCAACGATTTGAATTCAACAGGAAGAATATTCCACTCTCGAAGACTTAACTGATAGCGTATAGAGAGATAGATTTGTCTTGCATTGCGGCCTGTGCAAATTTTATTTATGGGTTCTTGTCTGGTATTGATGCATGTCACTTTGTCTTGTAAACCGTCCTTGGTAGATCATTGGGAATTGTGAAGGATTATGGACAAATTTTGTGAGCAATAATTAAACATGATAGTTGGTTTATTTTATATATATTCAAATTTGAGTGGCATTTAGAAGCTGGGTAAATTACAAAGACATGACGACTGAAATGGATTTTCATGACGACTGAGATGGATTTTCAATATGCTTACCAATATATCCAGAAGTTGATAAAGAAGTGATATAGAAGTGATTTGATCAGAAGTTGAAAATCCATCTCAGTCGTCATGTCTTTATATTCAAATTGTTTATCCTGATAACGATATTTTCTGAGTGGGAAAGTTTTGGACAAAATGTAATAATACGTACAGATATTATCCAATATTTGTGCAGGTGTATACAATCTAATACTCCAGCATATATGCAGTTATCATTCACATAAGAGAAACTTATCTGCCAGTCAATTTGGAAGCTGATGATGACATTAACAAGAATAACGCTCGAACGGACGGCAACACCCTTTGCTAATCAACGATCTCCAAAATGGGACCGTGAGGCAGCAAATCAACGAAGAAGTCACCACCCATACTGGAGCTACATCAGCCAATATCACACCAGATCAAGCTCCCATACATCTTTCATGCATACGCGTATGGCAGATCTATGTGGTAAAACGTTTTATTTCCTTAATAATACAAAGTACACAGTCAGTAATAAATATATTTGTTTCGGTGTGTAAAGTTTCACAACCATACATTAACAATGCTGCTTTTATTTCACCACTGAAACCAAAATTTATTATTTTACTTAACATCTGTGTTCTAAGTTTGTGGAATAGACGACACTGTAATAAGAAGTAGCTGGCCGATTCATCAAAGTAGCTGCCTCTGCATCTGGCAGAATCGGACAAGTGATTTGAAAATAAATCAGCAGCCAAGGAACTGCACCCACATCGTAAGCGACATAATACGATATTGTTAATACGTTGACCAGTGTAAACCCAACAGGGAGGGATGGGACACCGATGCAAATCAAATAATTTCTTCTTAAAGATAGAAATAATGTGAACAAAAAAGGGTTACGAACTGAATAAGGATTTCGAGCAGCTACAGTGAG
This sequence comes from Katharina tunicata, assembly GCA_032466195.1. Taxonomy (NCBI): domain Eukaryota; kingdom Metazoa; phylum Mollusca; class Polyplacophora; order Chitonida; family Mopaliidae; genus Katharina; species Katharina tunicata. The sequence goes on from JAVFBZ010163110.1 coordinate 2,687, forward strand.
AGGAAGTCTCTGTGCTAATAAATGAAAATTTTCACTATTATGTATAGAATATAAAGTAGATTACCTATGAATAAATCGGCGAGTTTCAAGTTTTAAAAAACCTGATTCTTCGTAAAGAACAGTGTCTGAAGCACTTCTAGTCAAGTCAGTGATGACACGTAATGCTTCCTTCTGAATATATTCTAATCTATTAATCCAACAGTCATGTTATTCCAAACAATATCTGCGTACTATAAGCTAGGCCTGATAAAACTCTTAGACATATTTTCAAGACATTTTCTATCGAAAACAAATTTGAGACCTCTACAAATTGATAGTTTTGAATTGGCAATATATCACCAATTTTCAACGGACATTGCCTAACAGCGACGTGGCCCAGTGTGTATGGGTTTGACTGTTGAAGCTGCTTCCTATTGCTCACCAAAAGATTTTTGGTATGGTTCACCCAGGAACCGCTTGAAGAAAGCGTAATGCCGAGGTGTTTATGACCATCATTTGTATGATAGTACTTTTATCAAATGTAACAGTTATATTAGAAGGAGATCGACGACGAGAAATTAATAGAGATACGGTCTTTGATGCTTTAAAATCGACCAGCCTCTTCCTGGCCCGTATTTTGATTGTTTTAAACGAACATTATTTATAATATCAATACGTAAATAGTTTATATATATGAGAAACAATAGTGGGCCAAGAACAGAACCCTGGGGTACACCCGCATTAACGGCTTTCTGCAATAGCAATTATATCGTAGTCTGATAGATGAGAATGGATTAGATCGATTTTATTTTTTAGCCCACAAACATTTAAGTGTACTATTAAAAAGGATCTAAATTTGATGGCCCAGGGTTCGTTTCCACATCCCCTGCAAGTATTAATAAATATATAATAAGAACAGTTCGCAAGAGAATGTTAAACGTGGTTTCAGTGACACAGAATCCAACACGCATCATTAATACATATATGCTACGTATGATATCATAACAATATTTTAAAAAGTTGGCGAAAGATAAAACGTATCGACCTTTTGTATGAACTATTTGTCCAAACAAACAATTGGGCGCCCGATGTGTCATAAGATCATTACCCATTATCAAATCGATAGTTCATTGAAACCAATGAATTACTTTTTTCTTATCCGTGTGCTGGAGTGCAAGAGAACAATTAAATATATTGTAAATATGTACACAAATAAACGAATGAAAGCTAGCATATTGGTGAGGAGGGTGCACCTGGTGACCACTTTATATATAGACAATTATGTTAATATATACAATTAATACAATAACTAGATATATATGTACACACACGCACGCATGTGCACACAGGCAGTTCAATATACACATATATGCTCATACACATCTTAAATATACACACATACGTACACACATGCATACAAATACACATATACGCATGTATATACATGTATGTTATACGCTCTAGTTTGTGACCTTACCATAATTGAATGTGTCTTAGTTCAATGGGAAAAGCAATCCTTTGTCAAAAGGGCAAGAAATAATTGGGTATAGATGTGGATTAAGTGGTATTAACTTTAAACAACTGATATTAGTTGAAATGTAACAAATTGTAGAATTGTTGTAGCCTACCGGTAACGATGTTATGAATAATACGTGTAAATATTATAGATGCAGTGCATTCCGCTTTATTTTAAGCTGGTGCGCTTTTGTATAGCGAATTCGAAATTTTATCTCTCAAGCATCTTTTTTGTACACGCTACGAGTTTTCTATCGTTTTAAATCTAAAAAATATAAATTCTAAAATTAAAAACGTCATAACACAAGAATGAATATCGGACTAACCAAAACATTGATTTGAACCTGTGGATAACGGCTCCGTGAATTCAACCACTACTCACAGCTCTGACTACAGCTTAACTACTGTGCCAATCAAGGGTGAAATTGATTGTTCCTTCGAGCGAATCTATATTCTCTTTTTAGAGATTTATCGCAGCCGGCAAATATCTTTAGCATCGGAGCCTAAGGGTCTAATTCCGATGGATTTTACTTCCTTCACGATAAATTAGAAATACCAAAAGAGAATGCTAATAATGGAATTATAGATGCTTACGGTTTTATAGTCGAAAGCTGTCATTGTATCAATGGAATATTTATGATGATAGTAGTTTAGGTTTTTATATCCCTAGGACAACATGCTGGTCCTGCTGTTTTTCCTTTGTCGTTATATGTGAAATAAGACCCAACAACAACAATCATAAGACGTGACCCAGTTCGGACGATGGGTTTTATAACCGGAGATGATTTTGTTACTATAAACTTTCTTTATTTTGTTACTATAAACAAAAATGTCTAATAAAACAAATACAAAAAACCTGCTGTTAAGAACTCGGAAGGTTGGACACGGTAATTAGTACATGCTAGTTTTGTACTTTTATTTTTTTGACCTAATATGTCAAAAGAAAAATAAATTGACAAACAGTTTTGGGGGAAATAACGAAAACCGAAAGGAACGATTTACTATTGATTATTTTTTATATATACTTATTTGATGGGTGTTTAAGGTTTTTCTCATGTGTATTTCACTTGTGTGACGACATTGCGTTACCGGGGTGTGTAGGCAAACGGAAGAAACCTCGTAAAAAACCACGAGCCACCGGAAACCTTCCGTTGTATACATTAGCTCACAATCGTATTTTGTATAAATATATTTGGGGAATAACCTCAATTGTGACCAATCTAATAGCTCTATGCAATTCACGGGCGTGTAACAACTGGATCACTCCTTTTTATATGAATATAATGTTGACTTTGACGCCAGAATTTTAAAGGTGTTCAGTAAGGTCTTCTATTCCGGTGTAGGAAATAAAAGTGGAGTGTTTTTTTCATCACTGTTCCAAAGTCACTCCTGAGCAACATAATGTTATCCACTAAGCGCTGCTTATGTTTTATAATTTCTAAAACCCGAACGTTTTCAGCGTGGATATATTTGTATCCTGTCCTCATAGACTTGCATGGCGACAGGTAGACGAATTGCAATGTTGATTGGAGGGAGTTTGTTCTGTTGAAGGTATCACCAGCCGTACTTGGGATTAGAAGTAAATGGGACTTTGTGACAGTTTGTATCTAGAAGTGACAACACCACCCACTTTTACGAGGCTTGCGTAGTAGAGGTATACAGTTACTGACTGCAATAAATGTCAACGCCATTCCATTTAAGCACACGAGAGACGTCACTTACAGTGCCAAATTTAGTACCAGTCATAGTCTAGCAATTCTCCTTAGTCTGGTATCCATCAGTACATAAATTATTACCAGCCAAGATTTACCACTGCTATAAAACAGTATTAGTTACAGTTAAGTCAGGATTGACCCTTTCGCTGTCATTTACATAATCTACCACAATTGTCAAAAATAGCTTTTATGCCCACATGTGTATCATTTAACAATTGAATTATGATACAGAAAACTACTCTCAACGCTAGATTTTCTTCATTGAAACGGCACGATGACAAATGTGTTTATAAATATTCTAGCACAAATCCAAACAGTTCCAGTATTTAATAAAAGCATTCGTCAACGCTAATACGTCACTATTGTTTGTTAAAAAGTTCCGCATAGAGAATATAGACGTTATAATCAGTGTATACTCGTATTTATCCTAGTTAAATAAGAAATGACATTTGTCGGACGACGGTACACAAACTATGTACAAAGAAAGGTCATTTGGCATTTCATGAAGCTATTTCCTTACCAAATGAGCTGAAGCCTTAAGCTGATCCAGAAAGCCCCTAATATCAATTCAGTTTAAAAAGCTATCTAAGTGTAACCCAGCTTATAGCTTACTGCTAATATCTAACAACTCTCATACGAAGGTGCCAAGTTTGATAGGCGAAACGTTTCCCCGCTACATCATCTAGTGAAATGAGTCTTGGTTTATGGAATTTAATTCTGATGATTGTAAAGTCTAGTGCATTCTGGTCTCTAGTTAAATGTATCATTTCAGACAGTCATTTTAAATTAATAGTTTTTGGTTTATCCAGATAATATATTGCATGGTGTAGCGTAACAGAAAAAGAAAGTCCCTGTCATCCAAAATCTCATCACTGTTAAGTAGTTTTAGTGAAACATCAGTTCAAATTAAACATCATGAACGCGTCATCATTTTCGCGATCTGAATAAAGAGTGTTGTAAATCCATTGCACATATCTACCGGGTATTTTCTACAGTCCCTTCTATGCTAAAAGGTACCACAAAGCAGTTTTTGTGCTGTCATGATCATGTGATTCTCTATGGCTTTGTAATTGTTTCTTCACCAGTGTCGTCCTAGGCTGGTGTATTTAAGGGCTTACAAATAGTCTAAGTAACATTAAAACTCTACCCGACACATAACGTTCTGAATGATGCAATATTTTTAGCAAGCAATGAATTTTTTTCCAGCTTTCTATTTTTTAGAGAGAAAAAGAGCAAACTATGTGAGTGGGGAAATAGTAAAGCGGGATTAGTTCCAGTATATGGGAAGGATATCTCGTTGATATGGCAATGTGATTGTAAAGTATCTCATTGGTATGGTGGTATGGATGTTAAGTATATCTCATTGATATGACGGTGTGGTTGTTAAGGACATATCATTGGTATGTCGGTGTGGTTGTTAAGGATATCTCAATGATATTGCGGGTGGTTGTTAAGGCTATCTCATTGATATGGCGGTGTGGTTGTTAATGATATATCTTTGATATGTTGGTGCGGCTATTAAACACACCTCATTGATATGGATGTGTGGTTGTTAAGGGTATATCATTTATATAACGGTGTGGTTGTTAGGGCTATCTCATTGGTATGGCGGTGTGGTAAATTAGTGCCTTTTTAATGTGTCTCACTTTCTTATTTAACTACGCGTATTTGGTTCAATAATAATTTGTTATATTTACTTATTCTTGGTTAAACAATATTTTGTCTGCTCGTTAATACGATAGGTGGAATTCAGGTGATATTTTTTATAATAAATATATGTTTATAGGTAATGTAATTATAGGATTGTCGATTTAGTCATTATGTAATATTCAAGGCTTGGAATATATACATGATCACGGACTGACAACTCTAAGTGTAATTCGATACTGAAATGTATTGAATATATCGACCTAAACTCCCCTCCATAACAATCTCATAGGCTAGATCTATTGTTGGTGGATATTTGTTTTAAATATAGTTTTCTAAACTTTTCTCTTTTACACAAACTTGGCGTACTGTTCCTATATTATGTGCCTGCATACATTTCTCTTCGTGAGGTCTAGTCCATCTTCGAGTTTTCACGCTGATAGACACACGGTATCTCAGAAAGTTGATCGGTGATTCAAATTAAGAGGCAATATCCACTCCTGATGGTGCTCTTCCGCCAATTCCTTTAAGTTCCAGCTTTGCAAACCATACTAATTGATTGCGGTTAATTTCGATCTTGATAGTAATTCTTTAATTTAGAAATAGTCCGCCTAATTCAGTCAGGAAATCATAAAATCATGATATTGAATAATTACGCCTTTAAACAAGATTTTCTTGTCGGATTGGGTGTTTTATATTTGACCAAATTGGTACTAGAGAATAAACGTAATATATTTATCTTACTTGGTTTCGGAAAACAATACCTATTTAGAACGGGGTGGTTGTTGACGGGACCTTCCTTTGTTTATTGGAGCTAAATGCCATCGGAAGGCTGATTTGGTGGCCTGTATTGAATCCTGTACGTCCTTATTCCGGGGGATTCCTTGCCTGTTGTCAGTATTGAGTGTAGTTTACTTCAGCCATCGGACAGTCACGCTGTCATATGAGTGAAAGAAGAGTTAGTTCCTCGTTAAATTCCAAACAATCCCTCAAACCTTTACAGGACCATTTGTCTTCGCATCATGTTAATCACACAGACCAAAACCATTCCAGATAGAAAGATTAATTATTATTTTTGAAAATAAAGTTTTGAAAGTGAATTTTAAAAACAGTGTCTGATTTTTATTGTATATTGGTAAAAGTCTGTAATGTATAACGCAAAGCGTTTCTGTGGACAAACGTTTTGCAATCAGTCAAATCCGTGATTGAACTCCACAAATCGTTTTCGTAAATATTCCTTTTAAAGGATTCCCGTACTCCCTCACTGGAGAAGTCCCGTAGTATTAAATGACTCTTGTGTCTGGCCCAGTGTCTGAGCGTTTCTGTCAATATCGATATTTGCCACGTCGTAGAATAGATTTGACGTACAATGTATTAATATAATTTAGAATCTAGGATAAACTAAATTATATTTAACTTGGCAAATTGGTGACAGGTCCCGTACCGATCTGCCTGTAAATCAAACAGACCGAAACCATTCATAAAAGCAATGTTAATTGTGATGTAGGAAAACAATTATTTTAAATTGACTTATCAACAAAACGGTGACTGATTTTTATTGAATATGGGTACAAGTCTGCAATGTATATAACAGTAAGGGTCTCTAAGGATAAACGTTTTGCTATCAGTCTACTCCACGATTGAACTCCACAAATCATTTTAACAAGCATTCCGTTTGAAGAATTCCCGTACTATTAAATGATTAGATATCCCAAAGAACTACTTAATTCTACCACAAAAATACAACACGTTTCACTCAATATAACATGGACAATATAACAATGGCAGTTTTAAAATATGTCCATGTACCGGTATGATACTTTCGGTCGTCTTACCTAAGGGAGCTTCTCCATAAATCGCACGCATTTCACTCGCATAAACCAGCACAAGCGATGCGAGCTCAGTTCGATTCGATAGAAATGCTATTTACCAGCGAGTGTTACACCATTCACTTTGTTAATTGTAGTTTCAACGGCCGGCAAAGCCTTCAAACGGCGAGTGGAAAATAGTCCGGTTAAACAATGAAGCAAACCAGCGAGACGTACACTGTTGTCTATCGCCATGTTGGAGTCACGTAATGACACCTCGCCAGGAACTCCAAATGAGAGCTTGATTTCGAGCTTTCTTGAGATTTCATAAACAGGGTTTAATGTCGTACTCTAATTAGAAAAAAAAAAAGCCAGTAACCATTAACTGAAGTTGGAGTACGACTGCGTCTTTTAAGGGAGATTTAGCTATTCTCATAGCACATACAATTCAATTATCAGCGTGCCAACATGCACATCTTTGTCTTGTTTCGATAATCTTGCACTGTACACACATTTTATACTTATTTCCGTACGTTTTATCTAACTTTAAAATGTCCCAGTTGTTAATTGTTTACCTGTGTGTGTCTGTTACTCTGACAGGTCTGCGAATTCGAGATGAGAGGAATGATGACATCAACTGCAAATAACAGAAGTGAAAACAAGCTCGATTGAGGGACGCCATACTGTTTATATAACAATGCTTTTACATTTTGAGCTTTTTGTAAACTAATTCAATCTAGTGATATATAATTTTAGTTTTGCTCAAACTTTCAAATGCCTGAATATGATAACAGTCTATTAACGTATGTTTGTGATAAACACAAATATCAAAGAAACTATTTTGTTCACGTTCAATATGTTTATTTTTGTTATTAGTTTGGCTTCACCATTGGCAAATTTACGTTGTTTTAATTATAAAAAAAAAATCCAAAACAGTTGTGTAAATGCCAAACCTGCTTATTGCATTGTTTTCTGTCTTTTTTTCATCCTAGCGTTTTTTTTATTTCATTGATGTAGGGTTTCGATAATAACACTGAGAGCTGCAGAGTATAGGTGAACTGCTAATGTCATGCATGAGAGTGTCGAATACTACGCGGGGGGTTTCTTTTCTATTCTGTTTATACGGGATTAAGAATAATACTTCTAATATTTCATTACACTGATCAACAATTGTGAATTAATGTTGTAATTGTTCCATTTCGGATTTAATCTTTTTGTGTTAAATAAAAGTAGAACAACTGCAAGACCAGCTGGATATTTATTAATAACTTGAAAGAAACAAACTTACCGGATCTTTTGTTTAATTTTTTTAAAATTACTTTAAAAGTTATTGATTGGTTCTATTAGGTTGCTGAAGAAGAAATCGACGAACCAAGAAGATTGATGATTACAGTAACGAAAGACGAATACAAGCCATCACTTGAAAGTAAAAAAAAAAACAACATATATTTGTTTAGACTTATGTTATTGTGTTATTTTAAGGAAAAATATATTATGTTTTCGATTTGATTAAAATTCTAGTTTAGGCCGCTTTGAATATGCATATTTCGGTCCCTTTATTTTGTTTAATGATTGATAAACTGTGGAAATACATGCCCATATTTTGACAATATATACTTTGATATAACAATAAATCAGAAGTAAGGATTATGAATAAAGTAATAATTATAACAATTTATAAAAAAAGATAATAAATTATGTGTTTTGTTTTCTTCGGTTACTGTTTGTTTTATTGAGTGGTTTCAGCACATCTAAAAGTACAACTTGTTTAAGTTAATAGTGTATACCTAGTGATTCCGGACAATTCATTATGGGATTGTCATAGTTCCCCTCACCCCCTCTAATGCGCTGTTGGTTGTGCTGACATTTGTGAGTAACACTTGTCGGTTTATATAAAAATGCGACATACAATATATTTACACATTCACTGTTATATACTTGTGATACAGTAGCATATATAAGGGATATGGATACTGATACCTCCTCGTCGGACTCAGAATCATGCTCCTCTTTGTCCACTGACTCCTCTTTCTCGGATTGTTGGATATTTGCGTCGGAATCGTCAGACGAATCTTCAGAATCTAGAGATACTCCCGATTCTCCAGCTAAATTGCCTGGTAGGTACCACGAAAGAAGTTATGTGTTATATATGTTTCCATTACATTTAAGTGCGTACGTTGCATATAACTTGTAGAAGCTGAATATCTTTTTTTATCATTAATTTTTCTTCAGCATTACCTCTGGTAAATATAGGAAAGAAATCTCTAGCCGAATTAGTCCCAGTGGATAACAGGTTTATTAAACAACATTCATCTGAAGCACACAACCGTCGCCGTGATGCCTCTGCCTACACACATGGTGTTACCGTACGTGATATCCAAGCAAACCCCAGGAAAACAGTCGTCGGTATTGGAAACATTTCGAAGGACACAGTTCATCCACTAATGCAGCCAGCACACAAAAATACACATAATACCAAACGTCAGAAGGGATTGATTGACGCAAGAGTTCCACCCAAAAGAAACGACAGAACAGAACACCAAGGACAGTGTAGTTCCAACTGTTATGAATAGTGCCACACTAAGCTATGGAGGAACAATATCTTTCAACGGAGCTAACACTTTTAAATATTGTTTGTCCTTCTGCTAATGTTATCCGTTGGAATACACCACCGCCGTGATTGAGAAATTTTATGTTATATTTTGCTGGGTATTTTTTTAATTAGCTCGATATTTCCGCCAATGCTGTATATCAAAAGTGACAAACTAACAAGGCAAACTAAAAAATCTTCTCTACTATGTAACGCAACGTTTCAAGGTGTTTCCTAGCATGACAGAATATACATTTTCGTTAAATAAATTCAGATCGTCTTTTTGCAATAGCAGTTTATTAACTTCTAAATCCCACTCAAAGATGTTAGATACCAAACCGTGTCCGATTATCAAATAAATGCTTTCTGATAATTTTTCGTTCACAACGTAGTTAATTACATATGCATATTTTCATGTTAGTTTAATTATCAGAATTCCCAGCGCTTTCTTCAGATTTCCGTAAACTGTTCATACTTGTGACCATGAGTAACATATTTTATCTTTGTCTGGATGTAAGTCTGTATCTGAATTTCATTTTATCTTGAATGTTTGATTAGGTTTTAACCATACTTAATGTTATCTCACTCATATCTCGACGTGCCAGCCCGTGCGCCGAAGGAAACCACTGACCCAGACGTTATATAATACACCATCTACAGGACGAAGAACAGAACACCACATCAAATCGCCTTTCTATTGCTCCTTAGCCGTACTTGGGATTAGAAGTAAATGGGACGTTGTGACAGTTTGTATCCAGAAGTGACAACACCATCCAACTTTGCGAGGTTTGCGTAGTACAGGTATACAGTTACTGACTGCAATACATGTCAACGCAATTCCATTGAAGTACACGAGAGACGTCACTTACAGTGCCAAATTTAGTACCAGTCATAGTCTAGCAATTCTCCTTAGTCTAGTATCTATCAGTGAATAAATGATCAACAGCCAAGATTTACCACTGCTATAAAACAGATTCAGTTACAATTTAGTCAGGAATGACCCCTTCGCTGTCATTTACATAATCTACCAGAATTGTCCAAAATAACTTTTATACCCACATGTGTATCATTTAACAATTGAATTATGATACAGAAACATACTCTCAACGCTACATCTTCTTCATTGAAACGGCACGATGACAAATGTGTTTATAAATATTCTCGCACAAATCTAAACAGTTCCAGAATTTAATAAAAGCATTCTATTAGCGTCACTATTGTTTGTTAAAATGTCCCGCATAGAGAATATAGACCTTCTAATCAGTGTATAATCGTATTTGTCCCAGTTAAGTAAGCAATGACATTTGTCGGGCGACGTTACACACAACATGCACAATGAAAGGTCATTTGGCATTTTATGAAGCTATTTCTTTACCAAATGAGCTGAAGCCTTAAGCTGATCCAGACAGCCCTTAATATCCTTCCAGTGTTAAAAGCTATCTAAGTGTAACCCAGCTCACAGCTTTACTACTAACATCTCACATATCTCAAACGCAGGTGCCAAATTTGCTAGGCGAAACGTTTCCCGGCTACATCACCTAGCGAAATGAGTCTTGCCTTATGGAAGTTAATTCTGATGATTGTAACGTCTAGTGCCTTCTGGTCTCCATTTAAGTGTATCATCTCAGACAGTGCTTTTAAATTAATAGTTTATTGGTTTACCAAAATAATAAATTACATGGTGGAGCATATCAGAAAAAGAAAGTTCTCGTCATCCAACATATCATCATTGTTCAGTACTTTTAGTGAAACATCAGTTCAAATTAAACATCACGAACGCGTCATCATATTCTCGATCTGAATAAAGAGTAGTCTAAATCCATGGTACATGTTAACCATGTATTGTCTGTAGTTCCGACTATGCTGAATGGTACCACAATGCAGTTTGTGGTGTCCTACTATGTGCCGTGTGATTCTCTAGTTCTTTGTCGTTGTTTCATCACCAGTATCGTGCTGGGCTGGTGTATTTTAGAGCTTACGAATACTCTAAGTAGCATTGCAAGTATAAGCGACGTATAGCGCTCTGATTGGTGCAAAACTTGTAACAAGCTATAAAATTGTTCCGGCTTTTCTACCTTTTCGAGAAAAAAGGATAAACTATGTAAGGGGGAAAATGGTAAAGCGGGATTAGTTCCAGTATATTAAAAGGACATCTCGTTGGTATGGAGGTGTGATTGTTAAGTATATATCATTGATATGGTGCTGTGAGTGTTAAATATATATCATTGATATGGCGGTATGGTTGTTAAGGATGTATCATTGATATGACAGTGTGGTTGTAAAGATACCTCATTAATATGATAGTGTGGTTGTTAAGGATATATCATTGATATGGCGGTGTGGTTAATACGTGGCTTATAATTTGATTCTTACTTTTTTATTCACAACCAATAAATATACCAATAAATGTCAGATAAGATTATTTCTTGAATGTTGCCTGTTTCCCGTTTTTTAACCACACGTATTCGGTTCAATAACAAAAATTAAATTTAGTAATTCTTGGCTAAACAATTTTTGTTCTGCCCGTTAGTACGATATGTCACAATTCAGGTGATAGTTTGTAGACAAATGATAAAAACACGTTTAAAAGTAATATAATAGCATTTACGTTTTTTGGATAACACTCTCTGATACTGAACAGATTCTAGTTCAGAAATTTTGTTCAGGCTGAGACCCTTGCGGGAATCGAACCCTCAGAGTCAGGCACCGAGTCGCCATCAGTAAATGCCGGCCACCACAATATAATCATAGGATTGTCGACTTATCCACTATGTAATATTCAAGCCTTGAAATATATACATGTTCACGGACTGACAACTCTTAATGTAATTCGATACTGAAATGTATTGAATATATCGACCTTAACTATCTTCCGTAAGATTCTTATAGGCTAGATCTATTGTTGGCGGTTATTTAATTGATATATAGTTGTCTGAGCTTTTCTCTTTCACACAAATCTGGCGCACAGTTCCGGTACCGGTATGTCATGCCAACATTTCCCTCCATGAAGCGTAGACCATCTTCGGGTTTTCGCGTTTTAAACACACATTATCTGAGAAAGCCACTTACATGACGATTTATATTTGCCTGTGTAAGGTGGACAAACGTGGAGAAAGCTCGTAAACCCCACCCAGCAGAATCCTCATATACCTACGTTCTTCGAAATAATGACGATTAAACTAACAAACTCGAATTGTGTGACAGAATTCAGTGCAACCACCTGACAGTTAACAGCTATACAGTCATATGAATAATTTATTTATAGAAATTTTTCAGAGTTTTAATAGAAGTGATCGATCCAAAAAATAAACGTGTCCATAAACTGACCCTTAAACAAACACTTCACGTATTTGTAAGTATTACCGTAACTCTATAAGTAACTTTAATTTGTCATGAGAAATAGTTTGTAATAAGATTACATTGAACGGATGTAGTTATTCATTTTAATTGTTGTCGCAATTGTGTGATTGCCATATTATATGATCAGATTTCTACAACAGTCCCCGCTAATGTCGCGCATAGTGTAATGATCTGATCAGAATAAAGAGTAAATTTATGAATTTCCATCATACAAGAATATATAGGATTTGCTTATTCGATATCCCAGTGCCATTCTGATTACTTTTGACGAAAATATAATCAAGGTTGTATTCATATATCGTGTGTGCCTTGACAACTATATCAACTGGTTGTGCATTGACAACTATATCAACTGGTTGTGCCTCATCAGCTTCTTGGCGTGTGTGCCTTGACAACTTTGTCAACCGGTTGTGCCTTATCAGCTTCTTGACATGTGAGGATTGATATGTGTGTTATAACCTTTGTCCACTTGATCTGTTTAATATGTCATTTGATTTGTATTTTTTTCTCAGCTGTTGTGTGTAGTTACATCTTTATACGTAAATCTGTTTGTGTATTGTGCCATCTGCTTTGCAGTATGATTTCAGCTGCTGTGTGTAGTTATCTGTTTAGATGTGATCTGTCTATTATCGTTATGTCTTCTAGAATTGAGGTTAAACACTTTCGGATGAGGCATGTAATGGCGTCAACCTAGAATCGCTTCGTTTTATTTCCCTGTTAACTAATTGCTTTTTTAATTAATATTACTATTTTGATATTTTTGTAAGCTACACAATTATTATTTCCGTAAGGGGAAAATTGATTTCTTTTTTATGTTGCATGTAGTTGGTGGCCAGAGATTGGCGAGTGTCGATGTGACTTGCTTATTGGTGAAATATCATTGATTCTGGCCCGAGAAAATATTAAAATTAGTTATAAGTATGAGTAAAGTTGTTCATGCATTTTATCTGATCAAAGCATCAATTAAAACACAAAGTTGAACGTACTGGATTAATCTACATACACTCATACAAATCTGTTGGTAATGTACTATGTTGAATTTCCCTTGGTTTTCCTTATGTTTTACCAATCTAAAAAACACAGATATTAAATAAATCGTTACTGACATAGATAGACATATTCTTCATAAAGGAAACAACTATCTTCATGCAGCATACTGGTATAAAGTACTCCTACATTAGGTACTATGGAAATACCTCACCGAGCGTTCGGCTGGCAGTTTCAGCGGTTACCTCAAATTAGTGAAACAAAATGTTTCATGTTGTATTGTATATAGTGTATAATGTTAAATGTGAGTTGTGTGTGTATATATGTTTTTGCATATATTTGTTTATTGACACGTCTTGTTTTATGTCTCGTCCGCAGGCTCCGTTAAATATTATATTAGAAACATATGTCTATGTCATCTGCCGAAAGTTTTAATCCTGTAGAGATGAACGAACCGAATTTAAATTCCTGCTTGTCACTCCTGCAGGAGAACAGTTAATAATTGATAACCTTAAGTCAAAGTCTGCCGGTATTGATGGAATACACATGTCATCGCTAAAGCTCGTATCACATCTCACCTCGGAACCATACATCATCAATCTGTCATTTCATACTGGTATCGTCCCTCACTCATTTAGGACTGCGAAAGTTCCCCGATTTTTAAATCAGGCAATAACCAAATCATGAAAAACTATAGATCCATCTCTGTCCTGCTATTATTCAGCAAAAAGGCTACAGAAAGGTTAGCATGTAACATGATAATAGACCATTTTGAAATTATTAATTGCACGACAATCCCTGAAACATATGGAAAATACGAAGTCCACGTATATAAACGAAGATCTAACCAAAATACATTACCCAAACTAATGTAGCTTATTATCTTCTTGAGCCATGCCAAACCGAATTTAAATTCCAGCTTGTCACTCATGCAGGAGTACAGTTAATAGTTGATAACCTTAAGTCAACTGCTGCTGGCATTGATGTAATACACGACAATCCGACAATCCCTGAAACATACGAAAATATGAAGCCCACATATATAAACGAAGATCTAACCAAAATACGTTACCAAATGTTCAAAACTCTCCTAAAGCGGCGTTTCCATTTGTACGGACACGGATGCGGATACGGAAAAATCGCGCTAGCTGTTAATATAGAGTGTGT
>JAVFBZ010163121.1:0-17454 GCA_032466195.1 Katharina tunicata
AGGATGAATTGATGAGTAAATGGGGTGAAATGGGTGTTTATTTGGAAGAGCTGTGAGAGGAGAGTGAAATTGTGTATTTAGAGACAAGAAGGAGAAAACTTGTCATTTTTGCAATTAGTTACTGATTGGTGTAGAAAAAAAAAACAGTTTTAGCAGATTAGAAACATCTGAAAATGCCACATACCAACTAGTACGCGGTTACTAGTGACCAAGTGTTAGGTCAAAACGATCTCGAGCCAAACCAGAAATCTTGAAGGTCGAACATAAGAGCCATATGGTTGACACTGTTAGCAGTTTTTCTATCTCAGTTGGATTACAGACATTTGAAGAAAGACATCTGTCGTAAAAAGACGTCGTAAGTAGCTAAAATACAAAATGTTCGGATGGAAAATATTTGTAATTCCCTTTGACAAGTCCATGTGACATCGACACAGTAATATTGTTTCTTTTCCCTGGGGAACATCGGCAATTAATATTTATATTCACAAGTTTCCTGTGGCTAAACCAGAGATTTGATGACACAATCTATAGGATAGACACAGCGTTTGACATTTAATCTTTATATATGAATTGTTAAGAAAAATTGGCGATTGACAGATGCGAAAAATATTTTGCTCTAGTTGCTCATGAGACGAAACGGACACATGACCATGGATGACTGGGAACAGTGGAGTAAACCAGTGTGGCAGTATCACCGTTGAAACTGATAACCAGTCAAATGATTTTTGTCACATTGGAAATCTACTGAATGATTTAAAGGTTTATCAGGACAAACAAATACACATTACGGGCCTCCAGAAGGTTCGATTTGGATAACATTCGTTTTTCCTGTCTCATCCTAATGCGAGTTAACGACAGATATTCCTGTCGGTCTACCACAGAGTAAGTTAACGTCTAATGTTAGGATTCAAAATGTTAACCTATTTGAATGAATATGAATTACCCTTTTTTTCACACTTCGTCGGACTAAACTAACTACAAGTAAAATAAACACGTGTTGCAGTACTATAATAAAGCCAATACCCTGCAAAACACTTTAACGTTGACAACTAACCTTCCATGCAAAACGTTCGTTAGCATTCGCGAACGGTTTGACTGCAATATTTTGGTTCTTGTACATATATCTAAAGAAAACATAAATACGATGAGGAATTATCATCAATGTTAGGCTCAGTATTAAATTGTTATTATGCTAATTTCTGTTTAACTAATAAACATTGGACGCAATTAGACAATGATCCCACAAACATCACCACTAATCAGAATACCTGCCGATTGCCCAAGTCTTTTGGTGTCTTTCGCCTGTATAACTACAGATATGGACAGTGATTGATTTGTAACAAGATACCACTCAGAACGTTAAGATATCACTCTGAACGAGATCGCATAGCGTGTGTACAATCTCTGGATCTAAAGCACAAAGAACACGATAAACAACATGCATAATTCATTTTCAATGGACGAATAAGTTTGTTTGTTTGATTAGTTTTAACGTCCTACTCAAGAGTATTTTAGGTATACGAGGACTGTGCGTTGCCGGTATTTGGTAGCCCAAAACACATCCAGTGATCCCCACAGCCATCAGAAATCTTTTCTTCTAAACCTAAGGTCGCCGGGCCTATATCGGGTACAGTGATGGTGTTTGGACTCCCTTGAAAATAAAATCAATACAATCGAAATAAAATCAAGAGTATTTGCATGTAGGAACCACACCGCTCAACTCTTAGCAGATTGTGAACACCAGATCTTACGAAGATTGGTGATACCACTCTCAATAGATGATTGACACATGGTCACACGTGATCTAGGATTAATCTATGGAAGATAATTGGGGTTCGGGTTTCGAATCTCCAATACCAGGCTTGTTATATCATTTTACAAATATGTATGAGCAAAGATCAGTGAGTGGGAAATTAACAACAAAACCGGATCAGTTTTATAACAATTGTTCTTGATATAAAAATGTGCATTAAGTAAAGACACTGCTTTATGGACGGCTTGTGTTTAGTTGATGTTTGAACCTAACCATAAAGTGCATCGTTTTATAGTCAAACACTTTTGATAAACCCTGTTTGTTCCGATATAATTCAAGTCTTTATACCAACATTGTCAAAGACACTTCAAAAGACCAAGGCATATGTTGAAAAATCGTTTGATCCTGATCAAAGTAGGTTCCATAGCGGTGATAAACTGATAAAAAAGACATTCATGGTTGGTGTTTGTCAGATAAAGTTGATACAGGCGCTGACACCATGGTATTAGATGAGGCAAAGATACAAAGCCGTGGGATACAAAGTCAGATTGGAATCAATGAACTCAATAAATGGAGTTTCGTTTTGTCAATACATTAGACGGCCGTCAAACGAATGTCAACCGATCTTTTGATAACTTGAATAGCCTACATTTCTGTCAGGGAGATCTAAGGGAACATAGGATCGACATTGCAGAATACTGGTTGTGATAATTTTCTAGTTCTGTGTAAACAATCTCTTTGGACACAAATCTCTCTGTCACATCGGATATATGTTTGAAGTGTCTGGTGCATAAGTGATGTTGAGAAACAATGTTTTACAGAGAGAATAATTTCTATACATCTATCGAAATTCAGCCAGCCTTTGATATGTGCTTCATCTCTTTAATCTTGCATATAAGAAAACAATATAAATGTTTCCGGACAATCCGCCTGGGATGATATAGCTACAGGTGGATTTGGATATATATAACTTTCGGGAAAGGTCTTAGTACAAAAATTTGCAGAGATCAAAGTGATTTTACCTTTGTAGTACAATTACACATACTTAGTCTCACGCTCAAAGATGCTATTTAATTACACGTTCTGGCTTCCACAACATGTTGAGATAGATTCGAAACGGCCGGCCGACATATGACCCTCTTCACTTCCGTTAGAAACATTGGGAAGATGACTCATTATGTGACAGTTTCAGTTAGTTTACAAAAGTCTTTTTTTCAAATTCGGCAAAGCAATAAATTTAATTTTCAATCAGTTATTTCATAATTCTGTAACGTTGTACTCAACGTCGTATTTGACATAAATGGTTTTAAGTGGCCAAACGGGAAGAAACTCGGAAAAACACGCAACAATCTCTGCTGCCACTGAAAAGCTTCCCTTCCACCCACTTAAGGTTGACAAGTGGTCTTGAACCTATGACCTGTATTGTGGAGAGGAGTCATCAACGGTCACTTTCCAACGACATAAAACTTATTTCATCCTTTTGTGTAATAATATCGTGGGGACATTCCGGGTGGATTCCCTTGACATTATTGAGCACACCAAGAACAATACAAACGTAGTCATTTATGTAAGTGAAACACCATTGAGCACGGCGTTAAACCCCAATCAATCAATTGATCAATCAACCAATTTATAAATAACGTTATCATCCTATGCTTTACGGCAACAATTCAATACTGCATGTTTGCTTTCAAACCGAAACAATAGTATTATCTATCAACCTTCTAGAGAACCTTTGATGTGTAGCAATTGGCACCAGCATATCCAAATATCAAACAAATATTACAGTTCATGTTTCCTGGAGCTAAAACAGAACTAAGATAGCCAAATCGAGATTGGGATGGACAAACCTTTGATGTCCAATCTCGCTTGCTGAGTACATGAATTGTCCGACATTAAAATGTTTTTTTTTTATGATACAATCAAACAATCTGATGATACTACTGAATAACTTTATAGGCACATCCTAAACTTCCATATATTACAATATTGATTTCAACGATTAGAAAGCTCATTTTTTTTCTTGATGGAAAAATTGAAAACCATACACAGTGAAAAGCAACATCATCGTGGCCAGCAGTTTGTAGCTAGTCGACGTTAGACTATTATAAATTGTTCCGAATTCCAAATACATTTGTCGCCCAATTTATCCTCTTATTGATTTATAGTAGGCCAAATAAAAGATATATCTTATTCCATCCAGATATTTCTAGTTGAATTCTAAAATCTCTAATTGTATTATAGATATCTTTAATTCTATTAGATACATGTATCTCTAACTGAATTACAGAAAATTCCAAATACATTAGATCTATCTAAAAATTAAATTCTATTTTAATAAGAGATGTCTGTAACCTGATAATAATATCATTTTCAGAATTTTTATTCGCGCGTTTGTCTTCGTGATATTTGGCGTTATATTAATAAATCGTGTTTTATTGTAAGTTTTGATGCATCAAGCAATATGTTCAAGTATTGCACGTTATCGTAAAACAATAAAAAGATAGACAACCATGACTGAAACTGTTGTGATCCACTTCCCTCTCATGATCCTCTCATTGGTTACTATTGTAAAGGGGCTTGTCGTGCTTATTATTAATCGATTTCTGAGAACACCATTTGTATTGAACAATAGCTGACCTTTGACATATCTATCTGTATTTATTCCAACGACTCACTAAAAACTTTAGGAACAATGAAGTCATGTCATTTGTCAGATTGCCGACCTAATTGATAAAACTCTCTAGTCAAATGCCATTAAGTATTTTATTTCGAACAGGTCGTCTTCGAGTATTTCCGAAAAAAATTGGAATTAATTTACCAATATTGTATACTGGTGAGTTGTAATTTACAACAAATTGATTGACGTTTCTCAAAGGCACTCAAATAGCTATGGATTAAACGGGTGCCACTTGTGTGATGTTAAAGCCATAAATAAATAAAATATTCATCAATAATGTTGTAGTTTTCTCTCACTTTGGTTTTGTTTTGTTCTGAGACGCAAACATCGAATAACTAAAATGATACGCTGGTTTGTTTGTTTGATTGGTGTTTAACGTGGCACTCAAGACTGTTTCACCAATATGACGGCTTATTATTTATTATTATTAATTTGTTGTGCCGGTGTATGGTGGGAAACCGGGGGAAAAAACTCGTAAAAAAAAACACCCCACGAACTCCGCAGCCACCGGAAAACTTCCCTCATATGCCTACTTTTCCAAACTAGTTACATATCATTGGTGAGAAATAAATCATGCAGTGAAATTGGAGTACAGAAAACAAATGTCTTAATTGGTAGTCCTCAAATAGGCACTTGTGTCAGATAGGAGGTGTATCTTATACTTTTGCCTGTCAAACATTTTACTTCTTATATCTGCGTTTATCTGGCAATATGTTCTATAAGTCAGCGATTCAATATATTATACGATAAAGGGCGATGCGTAACAATATACATGTAAACCCTGCTAGCCAGAGACCCGCGTTCGAATCCCGGTGGAGGCAAGCAAAATTTTATTTCTCTACATTAATACAAAAATATACATCTAAGTAGACAATAAAGAAGTATTAGACGAATAAAAAGTTTTAGAATTTGTGTTCCGAGCTTTTGCATCGTCTTATCTGCTTCAGTAAGCTCCTAGTGATGACGCACAGTGTATTCGACGGTGTTTAGTCAAGGAAATCCCTTAGAATTTGTGACGTGGAACTAATGTAGTCAACTGGTGATGTAGAACAGATCGACCGTCAAACGAGTGTCATCACACTGGACATCTATTGTTTTATCAGGACGACATTTTTAATACGGGCCTTGAAAAAGTTCGGTTTGGTGTAAGTCATCATTTTTTACCAGGGATTAGCATTGGAGTTGTTACTGTATGAATAATGTCCCGTCAATGGTAAATGGCGTAATATACAAATATTTTAGGAGTTCAAAGGCTCTTTGACATACCCATCGCAGCGATCTCTTCCTGATTGTTATTAACCCTTGACGTTTGACGTCAATAGATAGCAAAATCGTGATAAGAGCAAACAGCTTTTAAACTCAATCTAAATGTCTGCATACATGATTTGTCCGAGATCAAAGTGATTCTCCACGACAAGCAGAGACTCTAAATTATTTGAATGAATCTACCACACTGCCACGCTTCCTAAGATAGATTACAAGAGATTTCCATTCGACCCTAAAATTCTTCATTGTAACAAACACAGTTACCTTAATTAAAGTCATTTGACGGCATCAAGAACATATTTCTTTCATTTGACAAAGAATGGTTAGTAAAATTATTAACAGGTGATAATGAATGTATTGTAAAATTATGTCGATTAAGGGAAGTTTAATTTCAGAAAGTAAACGGTGTCCTTTCACCAAATTTTATCCAAGTTAACTTCATTAAGTTTATATAAAACCCTGAATCAACCGTATCCATGGAAGAAAAAAACGAAAACAAGTATGAAAGTTATTTTACACTCGGTTTTGTCCATTTCCTTCACATAGTAATGCAATTCACCGGCATATAAAATCAAATATAGGAATAAACAAATCTTTGGAAATTTTCGTTTCTATGTATTGTTTCCAGGTGAAATTTTGCACAAGACGAAAATAGGATTTGCACCCTGAACAAACATTTTAAAGATTTTGAATCGAAAGAATATATGTGAACAAAATGTAACAAAATGCATATTTATTTAACTCGGTAATTACCGTCGAGCTAATTCCTGCATATCTAATAAAACATTTAACACATCATGAAGCTGACTCCACTGATTACAACGCCCCCAAACGACCCGTGTCATCTTTGAGCTTCCGCCAGCACAAGGACTGCTATGGGCAGTAAGTGATTTGTAACCAGATATCACTTTGATCGTTATGCTGTGGCGTGAACATAATCTCATGATCTCCAGCACAAATTCATTATTTACATTGCTTCTCGTATTATTATTTTCAATGGACAAATAAATTTGTTTGCTGATTAGCTTTTTATCATCCTGCTGAAGAGTATTTAACTTATCTGACAACTTCGCGTTCCTGGTATATTGTGGAAAACTTTGAAGAAACCTCCTAAAATCACCCCTTGTATGAGCCATGTTCACTGCGCCGAGGAAAATTCAAGCGTATAGTATAACTTCGCATATATAGTGATTGATTAAGAAAACAAATCCCTATCCTTGACGGACGTACAGGTAATAAATAACAAAGTGGAAAATACTTGTGTGGATCTTGTGTCACAACTACTCTGTTTATAGACTTATCTATTTATTTGATTAGTTTTTAACCCATTTCCAGTCCATGGGGAAAAACGGTACGGAACCTAGTAAGAAAAAACGACACGCAATCACCGCAGACACCGGGAATTGACCTTATATACCTTAGTTTCACAGGGCTGTTCGAAATTATAAAGAGTGCAGGGAAGGGACTTACCAGTTCAACAGCAGCTCAACCAACGGAACAAAAATAGAAAATGCAGAAATAAGTCAAGTAGAATCCAGTCAACTCTAACAAGATTGTCAACCCAGAGCTTACAAACAGGCGGCGACACCACTCACAATTGGTGATGTCACACATGGTCATACATGATCCAGGGTTAATCTGTGACAGATAACATGGATATAAATTCAGATCACAATTTGTTGCGGCAGGTTGAAGTTAGCACTGAGTTCGTTATTGGAGATTGGGCATTCGATTGCCCAATACCAGGCATGTTACAGCATTTAACAAATATCTATGATCTGAGATGATTAAGGAGAAAACTAACAATATAACCAGTTAATGTATTAAATCAACTGTACTTCATGTGAACTGTGCATTAAGTAGAAACTCTTTTTTGAGACGCTGCTTTAGCGACGGGCTTTGCGATAAGTTGATGCTTGAAAATGACCATCAAGTGTATCGTTTTGTTGTCAAACACTTCTGATAAACTCGGATTGTTCTGTTATTAGCCATGTCTTTATAACGATATAGTCACATAGACACATCAGACGACCAAGGCATATGTTGCAAAAATCATTTTGATCCTGATCAAAGTAGATTCAATAGCGGTGATAAAAGACCAGAAAGGACATTCATGATTGCTGTTCTTCAGATAAAGTTGATACAGGCGCTGACACAATGGCATTAGATGAGACAAAGAGACAAAGCCGTGGCATACAAAGTCAGATTGGAATCAATGAACTCAATCAATGGAATAGAATCTCCTCAATACATTACACTGCCGTCAAACGATCTTTTAACAGACTAGACTTCTACTGACTGTTAGAGAGATCTAAGGAAATAAAGGAGCGACATTGCAGATTACTGGTTCTGATAATCTTCACATTCTTTGAAAACAATCTCGTTAGAAACAACTCTTTGTTACACCGGATATACGTTTGAAGTGGCTGGTGCAGAATAAGTGAGAAACAGAGAGAATATTCTCTATAGTTCTTTTGAAACTCAGCAAGCCTTTGATATGTGGTAAAAGGTCTTCAGTCTTTTCTAATAAGAAAGCAATATTACTATTCATATGTTTCCGGACGATCAACCTGTAATTAGATAGCTAAAGCTGAATTGGGATAAACATGGCTTTCGGAGCACGATCTTATTATAAGAATTAGCCGAGATCAAAGTGATTTTGCCTTTGTGCTACAATTACACAGAGTTAGTCTTATACTCAAAGAAGATATTTAATTACACGTCCTGGCTTCCACAACATGTTGAGATAGATTCAAAGCGGACGGCCGCCATTTGACTATATTAACTTCAGTTAGAAAGATTGAGAAGATCACTAAATAAGTGACAAATTCGTTTATTTGACAAAACACTTTTATAAAAAGTCGGAAAGGAATAAATTGTATTTTCATTCATTTATTTAATTATTGTGTAGCGTTTACTAAACGTCGTATTTTACTTATGTAATTATAATGGATAACTTTGAATGTTCTCCATAAACAGCCGTTCGGTTATTATTTAAGGTTTGTTCGTCTTATTGGGCAACAAATCTGCTTTACAAATGATCTAAATAAAATTATTTGCAAGTTTTACAGACGACCAAGCAGTGAAATTTAAGCGAGCGTAATTAATATTAAAGCGATTGTCTTACTTATTGCGTGACTACACCAGTATATTGGAGATCTATTGGAACGAAAAAAGTTCATTTAGATGATAAATGTAACGATTATAATAATGAGATCCGTGCATTCTAAAGCGGTGCCGGAATTATGAATACCAATGTTCGAGATCCGCCACATGTGTTCCGCCTAGCCTTCTGTTTTGCATTGATTTGAGGGAGGTATGATCGGAATCAAATCAGAACTGAAAAAGGTAGATTAAAGACACATTTTCCGGACGCTATTGTGATACAAAACGGTTTTAAAAGATAGCCTTTATTACAGGTAACTGTGATCTGAAACTGTAGCATACATGTGGCGTCACTGGGAAACCAGTTCCCGTTACACCCAAGAATCCGTTTAGGAAGCGTTCCACCCATCATGATCAGTTTCTTCTTAAAGTTATTTCGTGACTGACAGGGATTTCACGTAAGCTTCGTGAAATATTACAGTTTGGAGACCGGGTTTTTATTCTTAAAGTTTTTAAAATCACGATTTGCTTACCTGCGAAATCATCAAGCTTAGAATCACGATCGTGGAGACAGGAAAACAGATCTTGAATTCAATACGTATGTGTGGCGCAAGGATAATACATTTTCTTTCAGTGATATGTCAGTGTCAATTAACATATTGACTGACCAAGACGACTTGCCGCCCGATCCAGCTGTCCTAGAATAATGTCGACGCAAGTCAAAGGAATCCCGTGGTTAAAGCGGCGAAAGCTCCAGCGCCGTGACACAGTGTGCTTCCAATAACAATAGTTATTTGAAAGACCATTAAAATATTTGTTGCCGATTGGCTTTTGCTGTTTTCTTGGAACTTAAATTCTAAAGATGTGTATGTTTTACTTTATATGAACGATTACATCAAGCACTCGCCAAAATCTCAGCAATTGCAGTATTAAATATGTATACTTGATAAAGAAAGTTCTGTACAATAGTTTCAGCAACAACCAGTAGCCTACTAAAATTTTACGTATTAAATTACGGTAAACAAAAAACAATCAAGTTATATAGTTGTTTTGTTTTAGTCCCGTTTTATAATGTAAAGTTATATCTCCGCCGTACTGTGCCATTTCTCCCTATATTTATAAAATATAAAGGTTTCATTGTCATAAAAAAACTATCATTCCAAGACTGGATTTTTGTGTGTGTTGCAGCGCTAACACTAGCACTCTCGGTTTGATATATATCAGAAATCGTAAAAAAATAGGTAGGAGAGTGCATTCTAGCACTAATCTGGAACAAGACCAGTATTTTACTTTCGAAAATAGTTATCAAAATAAAGCGTTTTTTTTTGCAAATTGTTTTATTTCGACTTTTTAGTATGTATATGGATAATTCGAATGAAGATTTCTTGCCTTAAGTTATATTAATGGCTCAAATCGAAAAACTTTGGTATATGCAGATTGTTGAATGGGGATGTGGTGGGATTCGGCTGATTTTATTTTGAAATTGACCTTAGATGGTCCGTATTGTCTGTCAGGGAGGCTAGTTTAAACTTTCAATCATGACATGTCAACATTTTCACTGTGTACACACGAAAGGCTGAATGATCTATGACACTACTTGAGTGCTGCTGGTGAATTAAAAAACACCTGTGAAGGAATCGACCGGAAACACGCATTGTATTTAAACACTTTGAAAACGTGCAATATCTTATTTTGTCTAAGATAAACTGATTAGTACTAGGAAGCCTTTACTATAACACTGTTTTCCAAGGTAAAAATTAACGGGAGGAAACCAATTGTTTGCAGCTTAACATTACTTAATCACAGTGCATGGATAGCTATTTAATATTACATTGTCTATGACACAATTTCTGAATATTATTAAGCAGCAAGCCCAATCGTTGTACGTGTCCTTTACGACTTTAAGTGAAAAGTTCTGTAGTTGGATGTGATAAATCAGCGAATAAAAATTTCGACACCACGACTCAATCAGGTCTGCAGATGTTAGTTCTACACGTACCTGCTTTACACACAATTGGCAACTAGAGAATGGCCTACTAGAGCGATAAAGAAATGAATGTAATATTCCCTAGTGCATGTACACGTGAAGACTATGTAGACTAAAAAGTAACTATAAAAACGGTACCCGTATATACTTTCGTATTACTTACATATAGTTTACAGTTGTATTAGTGCTATCGTATTAGTTCTTTCTATAAGTTAAAGTTACCAAATATGCATTATATGTACATATGTGTCCGACTAGGGTACCGGAATTAAGAAAACCGGTGCAAAGGTGCAAGACCCGGTACTAAGTTTCCCGTTGTCAGATGCCCAGAGGTTTATATTCACGTGTTATTCTTATGAAACTGTGACAAACAGGAAGTACAGATTGATTTTCCCAAGGCTATTTCTAGACAGACAGATTTTAAAATGGAACTTCCATTAATGCACAGCTTGGTTTGAAACTATTCACGGATAACACACAGAGTCATTAGTAAGCCAGTTTCCGGCACAGGGAAGAGTACATTCAGAGACAGCCGAAGTCGTGTAAATGTAGTTGAAATAAGAAACCGTCGCAGAGAAAATGACAGAAGCTACAGGCATTATTTAAGATTTACTTGAAATAGTAAAATGTCAAGTAGTAATAGACTTAACTCTAATGATGAGTGGAAACGTTCTAAAATCAGCCATGTGATAGTCAGATCTAAGCTAAAGTTATGTATATGAAGATAAATTGTCCCCAGTAGAACGGCAATTGGCAAAAAAGGGTCAGAGTTATATAAATTTCTTTCTCTGCATGTCGACTAGGAGAAAACCAGCGTTTGGAATCTAATCCTTAGAAATTATTTTTTTAAAAGCGTGTGTGCCAAAGTACAACGCTAAAGTGTATTTCCTGTAAACATGCCACCCACTGCACATGCATAGACCACTTTACAACCAGTGGATGATAACAGAAATAAATCATAATGATATCGAGGAAATTATGAATTATATTGAATTATATTAGTTCCATGGAGTCGCTTGATCATTCTCGCGTCTTCAGTGTAACAGACTTGCTCAACATGTCGCAAATTTTTGGAGATTTGCATCGCCTTTTCTGCTTCAGTAAGTTCCTAGTGATGACGCAAAGGGTATTCGACGGTATTTGACATGGAACTATTGCAGTCAACCAGTGATGTGGAGCTGATCGACCGTCAAAGGAGTGTCAATCAATCACACTGGAAATCTACTGAATGGTATAAAGATCTAAAGTTTATCAGGGTGACATTTTTATTACGTGCCTTGAAAAAGTTTCGTGTACAACATGAAGGTTATTTTGTACCTGGGATTGACATTGGAGTTGTTACTGTATGAATAATGTTCCGTCAATGGTAAATGGTGTAATAAACAAAGATCTTAGGAGTTAAAATGCATTGACATGCCCACTGCAGCGATCTCCTTCTGATTTTTATTAACCTTTGATCCGAGATCAAAGTGATTCTGCCGCCATGCCACCACGACAAGCAGAGACTCTTAATAATTTGAATGAATCTACTACACTGCCACGCTTCCTAAGATACATTCCAAGAGATTTCCATTCGACCCTGAAGTTCTGATTGTATCTTAATTAAAGTCATTTGACGACATCAAAAACATATGTCTTTCATTCGATAAAGAATGGTTAGTTAAATTATTAACAGGTGATAATAGCTGTGGTGTAAAATTATGTCCATTAAGGGTAGTTTAATTTCAGGAAGTAAACGGTATTCTTTCACCAAAGTTAACTCCATTCAGTTTATATAAAATCCTGACTCAACAGTATCCATGGAAGAAAAAAACAAAAAACAGTATGAAAGTTATTTAAACTCCGTTCTGTCCATTTCTTTCACATAATAATGCAATTCACCTGCATATAAAATCAAATATAAGAATAATAAAATCTTTGGAATTTTTCATTACTATGTATTGTTTCCAGGTGAAATTTTGTACTAGACGAGAATATGTTTGCGCCCTGAACAAAATTTTTTAACATTTTGAATCGAAACAATACATGAACGCAATATAACAAAATGCATATTTATTTAACTCGGTAATTGCCATCGTGCTAATTCCTGCTTATCTAATAAAGCATTTAACACATCATGCAGCTGACTCCACTGATTACAACGCCTTCAAACGACCCGTGTCATCTTTGAGTTTCCGCCAGCACAAGGACTGCTTTGGGCAGTAAGTGATTTGTAACCAGATATCACTCTGATCGTTATGCTGTGGCGTGAACTTAATCTCATGATCTCCAGCACAAATTCAATATTTACAACACTTGTATTATTCATTTCCAATGGACAAATAAATTTGTTTGCTGATTGGCTTTTTATCATCCTGTTGAAGGGTATTTAACTTATATGACGACTTCGCGTTGTTAGTATATTGTGGAAAACTTGGAAGAAACCTCCTAAAATCACCGCTTGTAGGAGCCATGCTCACTGCGCCCATGAAAATCCACGCTTATAGAATAACTTCGCGTATATACTGAGTGATTAAGAAAGAAAATCCCCTAACCTTGACGGGCGTACAAGAAATAACAAAATGGAAATTACTTGTGTGGATCATGTGTCACAACTACTCAACCAACGGAACCAGATAGAAAATGCAGAAATAAGTCTAGTAGAATCCGGTCAACTCTAACAAGACTGTCAACCCAGAGCTTACAAACAGGCGGCGACACCACTCACAATTGTGGACTGTCACACATGGTCATACATGATCCAGGATTAATCTGTGACAGATAACATGGATAGAAATTCAGATCACAATTTGTTGCGGCAGGTTGAAGTTAGCACTGAGTTCGTTATTGGAGATTGGGCATTATATTCTCCAATACCAGGCATGTTACAGCGTTTAACAAATATCTATGATATGAGATCATTGAGGAGAAAACTAACAATATAACCAAATAAATCATTAAATCAACTGTAATTCATGTAAACTGTGCATTAAGTATAGACTTTTTTAGACGCTGCTTTAGCGACGGGCTAGGCGATTAGTTGATGTTTGAATCTGACTATCAAGTGTATCGTGTTGTTGTCAAACACTTCTCATCAATTCTGTTTGTTCTGTTATTAGTCATGTCTTTATACCAATATCGTCACATAGACACATCAGACAACCGAGGCATCCGCTGCAAAAATCACTTTGATGCTGATCAAAGCGGCTTCAATAGCGGTGATAAACTGATAGAAAAGACATTCATGGTTGCTGTTCGTCAGATAAAGTTGATACAGGCGCTGACACAATGGCATTAGATGAGACAAAGAGACAAAGCCGTGGGATACAAAGTCAGATTGGATTAAATGAACTCAATCAATGGAATAGAATCTCGTCAATACACCAGACTGCCGTCAAACGATCTTTTAACAGACTAGACTTTTACTGACTGCTAGAGAGATCTAAGGAAATATAGGAGCGACATTGCAGATTACTGGTTCTGATAATCTTCAAATTCTTTGAAAACAATCTCGTTGGAGACAACTCTTTGTTACACCGGATATTCGTTTGAAGTGGCTGGTGTAGGATAAGTGATGTTGAGATACAGAGAGAATATTCTCTATAGGTCTTTTGAAATTCTGCAAGCCTTTGATATGTGGTAAAAGGTTTTCAGTCTTTTCTAATAAGAAAACAATATTACTATTCATATGTTTCCGGACGATCAACCTGGAATTAGACAGCTAAAGCTGAATTGGGATAAACATGGCTTTCGGAGCACGATCTTATTATAAGAATTAGCCGAGATCAAAGTGATTTCACCTTTGTACTACAATTACACAGAGTTAGTCTTACACTCAAAGAGGATATTTAATTACACGTCCTGGCTTCCACAATATGTTGAGATAGATTCAAAGCGATCGGCCGCCATCTGACTCTATTCACTTCAGTTAGAAAGACGGAGAAGACCCCAAATAAGTGACAATTTCGTTTATTTGACAAAACACTTTTATAAAAAGTCGGAAAGGAATAAATTTTATTTTTATTCATTTATTTTATTATTGTGTAGCGTTTTACTAAACGTCCTATTTTACTTATGTAACTAAATAAGCCGAATAATCCGTTCGGTTATTATTTTAGTTTTGTTCGCCTTATTGGGCAACAAATCTGCTTTACAAATGATCTAAATAAAATTATTTGCAAGTTTTACAGACGACCAAGCAATGAAATGTAATCGAACACACATGTGTTCCGCCTAGGCTTTTATTTTGCATTGATTTGATAGAGATATGATCGATATCAAATCAGAACTGAAACAGGAAGATCAAAGACACATTTTCCGGACGCCGTTGTAATGCAAAACGGTTATAAAAGGAGCCTTTATTATAGGTAACTGTGATCTGAAATCCCTGAAACTGTAGCATGCCTGTGGCGTCACTGGGAAACCAGTTCCCGTTACTCGCAGTAATCCGTTTGATATTACTTAAGTGCTGCTGGTGAATTAAGAAACAGATTCAGTTTCAGATTTTATTGACGTGAACAAGACCTTGCTCCTTCTCACAGAAAAGCATATAGTACATACATATAACATGGCGGATAACAAAAGAAACATAACATATAGTGGAATTATGAGACTAAGGATGAACTAACAAAATACTGTTGCGTAGTTCTAATGCGGCAAGAATAAAAACACGCTTATTATTTAATCACGTGCAATATCTTAGTTTATCTACGATGAACTGATTAGTACTAGGAAGCCTTTACGAGAACACTCTTTTCCAAGATAAAATTAACGGCGGAAACAAATTGTATGCAGTTTAACACAACTTAATAAAAGTGATGGATAGCTTATTTAATATTACATTGTCTTCGACACAATTCCTGAATATTATTAACCAGAAAGTTCATTCTTTGTAGGCCTACTTGTCACTTTAAATGAAACGTCCTGTAGTTAGATGTGATAAATCAGGTGTAGTGAGATGGAATCAGCAGTTATGGTGCAGTCATAATCCCTGGATTCCAGTTAATAAATAATTGCATGAATCGAGTTTTGCATCCATTGCAGCAGAAGAAAAAAATGATTAATAACTTTGAATACTAGAATTATCTTATCCATGATGAATTGAATACAGCATGGGACATCAAACCCTGAGAAGAGTTTAGACAGATCTCAAACATTACCAATAATCTGTAGACAGCTTGTTATAAGTCATATACAACAGGAAATCAAAAACATTTTAAGTGCTTTTAAATGTCTTGTTTGTTATGTAACGTTTCGAAAATTGTTGTGCCAGTGTGTTCGATTTTTACATATTCGAGACTATTATTCTATTTTTGTTATGGTCCCACATGATCTAGGATTAATCCATGGAAGATAATTGAGGTTGGGGATTCGAATCTTTGATACCAGGCTTGTTATATCATTTTACAAATATATATGTAAGAGTAAAGATCAAGAAGGGGGAAATTAACAACACAAACCAGACAAGTTTTAAAACAACTGTTTTTGATATTTAAAAAGTGCATTAAGTAAAGACTCTTTTTGCGGACACTGTTTTGTGGACAGGTTGTGTTTAGTTGATGTTTGAACCTAACCATAAAGTGCATCGCTTTATAGTCAAACAATTTTGATAAAGCCTGTTTGTTCCGTTATAATTCAAGTATTTATACTAACATTGTCAAAGACACATCAAATAACCAAGGCATTTGTTAAAAAAAATCGTTTGATCCTGATCAAAGTAGCTTCCATAGCGGTGATAAACTGATAGAAAAGACATTCATGGTTGCTGTTCGCCAGATAAAGTTGATACAGGCGCTTACACAATGGCATTAGATGAGACAAAGAGACAAAGCCATGGGATACAAAGTCAGATTGGAATCAATGAGCTCGATCAATTGAGTTTCGTTTTGTCAATACATTAGACGGCCGTCAAACGAATGTCAAACGATCTTTTGATAGCTTGAATAGGCTACGTTTCTGTCAGGGAGATCTAAGAGAACCTAGGATCGACATTGCAAAATACTGGTTTTGATCATTTTCTAGTTCTGTGTAAACAATCTCTTTGGACACAAATCTCTCTGTCACATCGGATATATGTTTGAAGTGGCTCGTGCATATGTGATGTTGAGAAACAATGTTTTACAGAGAGAATAATTTCTATAGATCTATTGAAATTCAGCCAGCCTTTGATATGTGCTTCACGTCTTCAATCTTGCAAATAAGAAAACAATACTACTATTCAAATCTTTCCGGACAATCCGCCTGGAATTATATAGCTAAAGGTGGATTGGGATATATATAACTTTCTGGGAAAAGTCTTTGTACAAGAATTTGCAGAGATCAAATTTATTTTACCTCTGTAGTAAAATTACACAGAGTTAGTCTTACACTCAAAGATGATATTTAATTACACGTCCTGGCTTCCACAACATGTTGAGATAGATTCGAAGAGGCCGGCCGCCATCTGACTATCTTCACTTCAGTTAGAAACATTGGGAAGATGACTAATTATGTGACGATTTCAGTTAGTTTACAAAATGTTTTTTTTTTAAGTCGTCAAAGAAATAAATTTAATTTTCAATCATTTATTTCATTTTTGTGTAGCGTTGTACTCAACGTCGTATTTGACTTAGGAAGCGTCTCCACCAAGCTGACGTGATGTTGTCATTATCACGACGGAATTTTCACGTATGAACAGATTTGAGG
>JAVFBZ010163132.1:0-17453 GCA_032466195.1 Katharina tunicata
TTCAAGGTAGTCGCTTAGCTGATCGATTGATAGTAGTTTTCGCAAAGTTAGAACTAAGGCTTGGTGAACATAGATTTGCCGATAATATTCCACATATGTTTTTTTTTATTTGATTTGATTAAAAGTTCAACTTTACCCACTTTAATAAGTCAGGAACGAGTCCCACTTTAAATAACAGATTGAGGCAATGGGCTAACAGCTGGATGATGAAATAGGAACGTTTCAGATAACAGACATATGCATATTTTCCAGCCAAGGCCCGAGTCTTTAGAAAAAAAGATATGATAAAGAATCCATATTACTCAGAATCCACTGTTGCATCAAACCAAGCATTTAATGAAATCCACCGTTATAGCAAACCACCATTATAGCAAATCTAGCATTATATCAAATTCACCATTATAGCAAATCTACCATTGTATCAAATCCAGTATTACAACAAACCCAACGTTACAGGTAGGCCTACATTATACTCTCCCATTACACCGGACTCACCATCACATAACAGCCAGCATTACGCCGAATTCATCCACTTTACATAAAGTCCTCCGTTGCATCAAATAAACCGTACTTCAAATCCACTATTACATCGAATCTACCGTTACAGTGAACACCCCAATACATTAAGTCCACTTTTACATACAATCCACCACATTTAAATACACCACCACATCGAATCTACCATTACATCAAATACACCATTACATCAAATACACCTTACATCAAATCCATCATTACATCTAATACACAATTATATCAAATACACTTTACATCGAATACACAATTATATAAAATACACCCTACATCAAATCTACCATTACATCAAATCCACCATTACATCAAATACACCTTACATAAAATCCATCATTACATCTAATACACAATTATATCAAATACACTTTACATTGAATACACAATTATATAAAATACACCTAACATCAAATCCACCATAACATCAAATGCACCTTATATCAAATACACTATATATCAGATCAATCATTACATCAAATACACCTTACATCAAATCCATCATTACATATAATGCACATTTATATCAAATACATTTTACATCGAATACACAATTATATCAAATACACCATATATCAGATCAATCATTACATTGAATACACAATTATATCAACTACACCTTACATCAAATCCACCATTACATCGAAAACACCATTACATTAAATATACCTTACATCAAATCCACCACTACATCAAATACACCTTACCTCAAATCAAAAATTACATCGAATACAAAATAACATCAAATACACCATTTCATCAAATCCATCATTACATCGAATACACAATTATATCAAATACACCTTACATCGAATACACAATTATATCAAATTCACCTTACAGCAAATCAATCATTACATCGAATACACCATCATGTTAAATACACCTTACATCGAATACACCATTATATCAAATACACCTTACATCACATCCACCAGTGCATCGAATACACATCAAATACCCATACATCAGATCCATCATTACATCGAATACATCATTACATCAAATACACCTTACATCAAATACATCATTACATCGAATACACCTTACATGGAATACACTTAACATCAAATCCACCATTACATGGAATACGCCATTATATCAAATTCACCTTACATCAACTCCATCAGTACTTCCAGTTTGTCATATGCGCAAGAGCAAAGGTCTCTTTCTACAATCACATTAGCGAGCTTAGAGTCAACCTGGAATAAGGCTGAAATAACTCAATATTGACCGAAGCTAAACTTGGTGTTAAGACATGTTGACGGAACTCTCTGCCAACGACGTTTTGGATAGTAGAGTAAACACTAATAAATGTTTTTGTGAGACAACACAAATTTATTAAACTTGGATTCTATTTTCAAGGCCCCTCGAGGACTTGAATGGAGATGTTCAGACGATTAAGGCCACACATTATGAATATGCAATCATTTTAAACTCCATTGGTATTGAGCTCGCTCAAATAAGACTGAAACATTTACAATAATGAAATTTGTAGTGATTTCAGACCTTAACTCTGTCCAGTCGATTGTAATGTTAATTCATGCGAAAAATGTGTGTAAAACTTGATTGCATGCTAGACAGGTTCATGTTGAAGAATATCTAGAGCCAATCGGCTGGATAAAATATACCATTAGTAATACATTCCGAACTTTAAACGTCGACCGAAATACGCTTTGTAGGACTACATATTAACTTAAGGTGTTAATACCAGTACATATCATCATCTAATACTTTGCAGATCTAATGGCACTTTGGTAGTGACTCTTTATTGGGGCATTTACTATTTCTATACAGCATTTTCGAGACCATTTTCAAACACTTACCGATTCCAGTTATGTAGATTAAACTTTTCTAATGATTAACTCTTGATCGGATTTGTTTCTAATTTTTACTCCACAGACTTGAATATTTGTGACCACAGGGGAAACACGCCGCTACACACGGCAGTGGACAACAAGCAACGGGAGAGCATTGATATTCTGCTTTCAAATGGAGCCGACACAGCCGTCAAAAACGAGAAGCATTTTACTCCTCTTATTCTAGCTGTGGAGCACTCCTTTGTTGATATTGTGGAGGTAAAGCTAATACTGTGATATAGTCTTAAGAGTGTTGAGAAATTAGGAAATCTCTGGATAATTGTAAGCTTTTGATTGCCTTATAATTTAGTTGTAAAAACCTCGTAATTTACTTTTGGTGACCTGATTATTAGTGACCTCATCATTTAGGTTTTATTTTAAAAGTTGCCTTATGAATTAGTTGTGGTTATCATATAACTAAGGTGTGGTGTCCTAATAATGTAACTGTGGTCACATCAC
Organism: Katharina tunicata; assembly: GCA_032466195.1. Classification (NCBI taxonomy): domain Eukaryota; kingdom Metazoa; phylum Mollusca; class Polyplacophora; order Chitonida; family Mopaliidae; genus Katharina; species Katharina tunicata. The sequence continues at coordinate 2,847 of JAVFBZ010163132.1, forward strand.
AATTTAGTTAGATTGACTTTATAATTGACTTTTAGTGAAATTATTCTTTATTTGTACTAATCTGATAAGTTGGTTGTGTTGCATTATAGTTTAGGAGTGGTGACCTTATGATTTAGACGTGGTGACGTCATAACTTACTTGGAGTAAAGTTTAATTGCAGTGACCTCATAATTAAGCTTCCGGTAACCTATAATTTAGTTACGTTTGGTATCGTTATAATTTAGCTGTTTTGGGTAACTTCAGGTCATATTGAAGCACAAAGAAGTGGATCCCTCAGGAACAGGTGAACACGGCGCTACCCCATTACATTACTGTGCGTTTAAGGATGCGGCTGAGTGTGCTAAAATTCTCGTAAGTCCATTTGTCATTTTAGAGCATTTTCAACTTGAAGAAAATCGCTGTAAATAAATATATACGCTTTAAAAGTGTAACATTTACACAAACCATACACAAGCAAGTGTGACCTCTACACAAACATAATGAACCAAGTGTGGCCTCACACCATAAATATTAAGTGTGTTCTGTACAAAAAATTATACAAAGACAAAGTTGGATTTATACATGATCAAGCTTTAAATTCTAAACACACCGCGCTGGGCAAATTTAATCGTGAACTTTAAAGCAAAACTTTAATCACAGTATCAAGTATGATCTTAACACAAGCCACACCATGCCGAATTTCGTGTGACCTGTACATACAGTAATACAACAACAAATGTGACTTTTATACAAACCATACCGAACCAAGTGTGACGCATTAACAAACCTTCAGGATCAAGCGATATTTATATGCAAACTGCACAGGACAAACTGTAACCACCATACAAAGAATGATGAACCGAGTGTGATATGTACACAAATAGTATGATACCATGTGTGACCACCCAAACCCAGCGTAACCTCTGCACGATCTATATGTTACCAAGTATCTCTGCACATACCATAAAAGAAGTCTAGTTTGACCTGTACGTTAAATTTGAGAAAGTTTACAGGACCAAGTGTCACCACTACACAAACCATATGGGACCAAGTGCCATCTCTACACAAAGCATACGGGACCAAGTGTCACCTCTACAGAAAGCATACGGGACCAAGTGTCACCTCTTCACAAAGCATACGGGACCAAGTGTCACCTCTACACAAAGCATACGGGACCAAGTGTCACCTCTACACAAAGCATACGGGACCAAGTGTCACCTCCACACAAAGCATACGGGACCAAGTGTCACCTCTACACAAAGCAAACGGGACCAAGTGTCACCTCTACACTAAGCATACGGGATCAAGTGCCACCTCTACACAAACCGTAGGGGATCAAGTGTCACCTCTACACAAACTGTAGGGGATCAAGTGTCAACTCTGCACAAACTTTAAATGGCCAGGTATGACCTATTAAAACTGTGCAAGATCAAGTGGGATACCTACTCAAGCTGTACATGACCAAGTGCTCTTAGAAAATAAAATACGGTCAAGCACAAGGGCTAATGTAACCTCTACACACCATACTGGACCACGTTAACTAAATAAGCTGTACAGGTCCAAATTTTTTTTGTTTGTTTGTTTATTTGATTGGTGTTTAACGTCTTACTCAATATGACGACTTACTAATCTTAATAATTTGCGTTGCCGGTGTATGGTGGAAAAACCGGGAAGAAACCTCGTAAAAACTACCCTGCGAACTTCACAGCCACCGGAAAACTTTCTTTATATACCTAAGGTCCACATGGGGATTTGACCTATTCCGGGCACAGTGAAGGGGGGGTTCCGTAGTCCAACGCTCAACCACGGAGCCAAGGCGCCTCTCCCAGGTCCAAATGTAACCTCTACACAAACCATACAAGACCACGTAAAACTACATAAGCTGTACAGGTCCAAATGTAACCTCTACACAAACCATACAAGACCACGTAAAACTACATAAGCTGTAGCCTACAGGTCCAAATGTAACTTGTACACAAACCATACAGGACCACGTAAAACTACATAAGCTGTACAGGTCCAAATGTAACTTCTACACAAACCATACAGGACCACGTAAAACTACATAAGCTGTACGGGTCCAAATGTAACTTCTACACAAACCATACAGGACCACGTAAAACTACATAAGCTGTAGCCTACAGATCCAAATGTAACCTCTACACAAACCATACAGGTCCACGTAAAACTACATAAGCTGTAGCCTACAAATCCAAATGTAACTTCTACACAAACCATACAGGACCACGTAAAACTACATAAGCTGTAGCCTACAGATCCAAATGTAACCTCTACACAAACCATACAGGTCCACGTAAAACTACAAAAGCTGAACATGTCCTAGTGTCACATCTACACAAACCATATAGGACCACGTAAAACTACATAAGATGTACAGGTCCAAATGTAACCTCTACACAAACCATATACTATGATATACATGTAGGACCACGTATAAAACTACATAAGCTGTACAGGTCCAAGTGTCACCTCTACAGAAACCACACGAGACCAAGTGTCACCTCTACACCAACTTTACAGGACCAAGCATGACCTCTTTAATAGTAAGAAGCACAGGACCAAATGGAATTTGTACACAAACAATACACAAACCGTGACCGTTACACAAACATGCAGAACATCTATACAAATAATGCAGGTCCCTGTCTGATCTTATAGCTAATAATACAGAACCAACTGTTATTTTTACGGAAATTATACACGGACTCTAAGGAAGAAAAGTAGGATCAAGTTTAACCACACAGTCTGTCTATAGAGGTCCAAATATTACTTGTACACAAATAATAAAGAATCAATTGCTACCTACATGATCAAGTGTGACCCCCACACAAACGAAACCGGACTAAGTGTTTCATCCACACGCTATGCCGGAGTCTTGAGTTTCCTCTGTCCAAACTCAGGTATTCTAGTTTGACCTCAACACAGGACTAAGTGTGGCCTCTTTAAAGTTAAACAGGACTTTTAAAGTGTAACATTTACACAAGCTATACAGGATCAGATGTGACCTCTAAACATATAATATAGGATTTAGTGTGACGTCTCTACAGATAACGTAGGTCCAAGTATGACCTCCACACAAATTATAACTTATTGAAGGATATGTCCTGACGTCTTCGTGGACGAATTGTCAGAAACCTCGATGAAATCGCGCGATCTTCAATACCCCAAAACAGGTCTTTATTACATATTTCTAACAGAACAAGATTGATCATGTGTGTAACAACATTTTTACGAAGCATATTTACAAACTTAAATTGCTAGTCTAAATGTGTCTTAATCGATTTTATTAAACGATAGCTATCAAAATGCAAAATACAAATTCTCAACTACAGTAGATATTGGCCTCAACTTAATATACCGTAATTTACATTGTTAAAGTGTGCATTATCCATCGCACCAAAAATTTCATTGTATTGCTTGGGTAACAACGCTAAACTGCCTGCGGTGAAAGTTTTTTCTTCACATACATCTAGTTCCCATGCTTTGTTCTCTATTATCCCATTTGTGAGGATTTATATTAATTACATAGTCCGTAGAAGGTTTATAATAGTTGGTAAGAAGACATCATTCATCACGTTATCTGCTATAAGGAATGTTCAAGAGTGTCTAAATTGTATGTGATTAATTATGTTTGGTTATTTGTAGATTGCGTACGGCGCCAAACCTTGTAAAAAGTGTGACAATGGTTTCTACCCAATCCACGTGGCGGCGTACCACGGATCATCGAAAACCATGGATGTTCTCATAGAATACGGTAAAAAAAGGAATACGGTTAATATAAGTTTGTAGCTGAAGTTTGCGTGTTGTACATTTTCCGCCGCCACTAAATTATGCACTTGTTTTTTTCACTAACAACGACATAATGGCCATTTGTGTTCCGCTCATCTTATTGGTGTATTAATTCCAAAAGTGTTTCAAATGAGGAGTTGTTTGACGTTTCAGGTGAATCGGTGGGTTACACTCGGAGTCAAATGTTAAGCTTTGCCGACAACGAGAGCAACCATGCGCTTCATGCTGCTGTAAACAGTGGAGACTTACAGGTTTCTGGTTCCTTCTTTTTGTTTTGTCATTCACTTATCAAGGTTGATAGGTTTCATTGAAATTCTAACAACAATTCCATCATAAGAAAGTATCCCCATATTTACTGTTAAACCTTAGAAAGTATAATTGTTGTCCATTTTTTGTGGTCACATAAATACATTTTCCTTTAATCCTTTAATGTAAACATCCCTTTCGATAATTCATTTTCCGCTAATAAGTGATGTTCTGATAAAGGCTATCAATCCATGAACGAAATAATTGTTGTACGTCTCGTTTGTTTAATCTGCTGAGCACATCTGTTTCAAAATATTACCTACGCCTTAAAATATGTGGGTGTTTGCTTTGTGCGTGAGCGTGTGTGTACGTGCGTTTGTGTGCGTGAGTGTGTGTATGCGTGTTTGAAGGGAGGGTGTGAAGCACCGATGTCGCATAGGGAATATGGGAGAACACACCAATCTGAAGTTTATGCTTTTTTTGGTTTCAGGCAGTACGTGTATGTTTAAGTGCCGGATCAGCAGTAGATGCACAGCAGGTCAGTGTTATCACATTTACTGAATAACGACACCTATTCACTAAATATTTTCAGAAAAATGTTTCAAACTAAAATGTGCTTCCCACATAGTGACACTTTTAAAACTATCTAAGTCAAACTTAGGCCTACCTTCCACTGGAAAAGTTAACACGCACAGGATTCTACCTGGGCCTTATCATTCACTGGCAAATATCCAGATATTGTACACTTTCAACAATGTAACTCTCATTATTTGACGTAAAATGTCCAAACTTCAATCTTCCAAATGCATCCATCCCAAGGAAAGTAAGAAAACCTGTTGATCGTGTCTACTGTGATAGAAGTATTGATTGGCTTTTCAGTGATATATTTCTGCTCTTTACTCTCTAAATACGTTATACTAAATTGTCGTCTGTTTCAGGAGGATAAATCCACACCTGTCCATTTCGCGGCTTCCCAGGGATCCCTAGGAATGATAGAGTTAATGTTCAAAATGGAACCGGCAGCAATGGAAAAGGCTATCAATTTGAAAGACAGCCTCGGTATGACACCTTTACACAGAGCTGCAATATTTAACCATGAACCAGTTGTCCAGTGCTTCATGCAAAATGTTAGTATTATTCAAAATTACTGTCATCAGTAACGTGGACGTTTTAACGTGTTGTTTGCTCACCATTCGAATGGACAGTAACTTTCAAACATGGGTAGTGTATTTAGCCTATGAGTGGAAACGCTGACGCCTGCCTTTCAGAGAGAGAAATGAATGTGTTGTACCAGGACGCCTTTTCCATTAGTGGGAATTAATAATGTTTTTCGTCTTGAAATGTACTGTGATCCCTGTCGGCTGGGCCTGTAGAGAAATGAGAATCAAATACGTTGGTCTTTTTAAATATATCACTATTCTTATAAAGGCGAGCCACTATTTAATTGAAACTTCCATGAAAGGCTTAGAAATCGTGCAATAAATATCTATCTATACAAATGTATGATTTAAAGTCGTGTCTATATGATATATCCTATAGGGAGCTGATATAAACGCTTTGGATAACCAGAACAGAACACCGTTAATGGTTGCAGCCGGTAAAGGCGGGTGGGCTGCAGCTCGACTGCTTTTACAAAGTGGTGCCATTATCAATATCAAAGACCAACAGAACCGAAACTTTCTTCACCTAGCCATCAAAAGTGGGGCGAGACTTCACCAGTTTGGATGTCAACTCATCAAGGTGAGGTCGTAGTCAAATTTTCCTGATTCAAATACAAAATGACAATGAGCTGTACCCATGGAAATAAATAGCTGCATTACGTATACCTGCATTAATACAGTTAGAGCATTGCTGCAACTTGGTCTGAGTGGTATTTCTATGTTTATATAACTAAAAAACACAAATAATAAGAATTGAAATTGCAACAAGTTTAGCAAGGTTTTCATGTGGACTCAACTCAAGGTACAGTTGTTTACAATATATAAACTAAACGTCTCCAGAAATGCCCTCAATTATAGCAACGCTAAACATATTCATGTAAATTCAACGATTTATCTGTTTTTTGTCCTTAACTTTAGTTATTCGTGTTTCGGCTATAAAACGGAGTTATGTGAAACGGATTTTTAACTAATTATTTTATGGCAGGAGGTAAAGAATTTGCTGAACGAGAAAGATGATCTTGGATGTACACCTCTCCATTACGCGTCTAAGGAAGGCTACCTCTCAGCCATTGAAGATCTGATTGGGCTGGGAGCTATGCTTAATCCTAAGAACAACCAAAAGCAGTCACCCTTTCATTTTGCAGCCAGGTGCGTTATTGTTTTATAAGTTTTATGAACATGACATGTGTTTTTCTCGTATACACAGCACAAATAGCTTTCTGATCTGCTACCATAAAGAGAAATGAAAACAAAAATCTTAAAAGTCATACTCAAATTATAGACCATAGCAAGGTGTTAATACAACTACCGTTACAGTTCTTGTAGATTTCATAGTTTTTCACTGGAAGACACTTGAATTGAAATACCAAGGTAAAATGTATGGTGGACTTTTTACGCTACATTTCCTGTAGTGATCATTTCACCAGTGTATCTGTATATTCTGGTGTTATGCAGTGTATTTTGTTATGTGTATTTGTATGTTTCTCTTTCGTTTGGGTTCAATTTGGGTGAATTTTGGTTATTATTATAACACAAATAAATAAAACATGGCATAGAAAGTCCACCATACATTTTACCTTGGTATTTCAATTCAAGTGTTTCTGAGTGGAAAACGACGAATTCTACAAACAATGTAACGGCAGTTTAATTAACACCTTGGTATTGTCTATACTTTGAACATGACTTCCTTTTTTGTTTTCTTTCCCTTTAATGAATTCTTGTAAATAACTGCTGGATATATAGACTTATATCACAAATTATGCATTTTCTCAATGATATTGTATTTCACCAGGTACGGAAGGTACAATACTTGCCGCCGATTGTTGGATAGTGACCAAGGTGTGCACATTATCAATGAGTCCGACAACAGTGGTCGATCAGCGCTGCATATAGCGGCGGAGAACGGCCACACGAAGATTATCAGCCTTTTAATGCAGAGAGGTGCTTCTGTTCACAGGTAAGACAGATAAACACATATTCGACTTTGAAAATAGAATTTACACATTGTAAATTAGTTTTAACAAGTTTATGTATGCTGTATGATCTGTGTCTTAACGAACCATCACTCCATTCTTGCTCAAACTCACCTATCTCCGCTAACTACTGCTCCCTTCGATTAACGGCTTTTGTGTAATAAATAGCCATTTTTTTAGGCAATTTGCGCCATATTTATTAATTGGCGCTGCATGCAATACTTGTATCGCATTCCACACCAATAAACGTAACTTTTGGAGTGACGTGGCTTTCCGTGGTTACAATGCCCGAAACATGGCGGGTCTGCTACTCAAACATTGCCGGATCAAATGTGGATCAGAGCCAGCTCACTTAAATTCACCTTTTCAATGGTCCTGTGACCGCGGCTAATGCTCAACAAAGTGACCCATGTGACCTTAGTGACAAAATGTCTATGGCTTGCAATTATAATTGTTTCTATTACGTAAATGACTCGAACGCGTTGCTAATCATTTACTTCAGATGCATTATCTTCGATTCCAAACATTTGTCAACTTGGCAGCTTTAAATGAAATTTCCAACGCCAGCATAATGTAAGACAAATTATTTTCTGAACAGTTGTATTGTATTGTATATTATATTATTGTTTATGCAAGGTCCGACAGGCACATAGCCCGATTATAGGTTGGTATTAAAGTTGATTCAGTTGCGGCCCGACTATCCAACTCAGTGCGACAAGGCTGATTCCAGATACAACCACTTGAATTCGTTAAAATATTTGGTTAATTTGTGTATCTTCTGTAACCGTCGTGGGTAACTGTCGTGTCCCGTGTGAATTGGCCGTTAAAGGGGATGTGTCTGGAAAGGTACACCTGGAATGAAGTGTGTTTGACTATACGTGTATGGAAGGTGTGTCTAGAATGTGTTGTGTGGAAAGGGATGCGTTTTGAATACAACGTGTCTGGAAGGGGCTGTGAAAAGAAGAAAAATTGTCCGGAAAAATGTGTGCCTGGCAAGGTGTATTTGGCAGGTGATATTTCTTGAGGGATTGCAATCTTTCTTGTCACTGTCATACTTGTTTGGTGATAACCTGTATTTGGGTTGAAGATTAAATATGGACAATAAATAAAAGTTCATATTCTATCTGCAAGATGAACCAACATGATATATTTTAAAGTTTGATTTCGGGTAAGCGGCCTTCAGGAAATGAAGTAATTATTTCATCCCGGAATTATATTTCGTTCCTGGCATTCACCACTCCCAGACCCCGTTGAATGCAGACTTAGTGGAGCAAGTCTGTCCTCAATCGGACCTGTAGGTCTCGTCCAGTGATGATAGAGATTTCACGAGATTCGTTCCAGTTTCGGATACAAGCTACTTTATAAAATATATAATATATCAATCGGTAAGTTAAAAAGGACAACTGTCCCGTCCAGCCGTATTACTGAACCCAAAACAAAAGAAAAACCATTCTGAAAAACCGATATTCAAAACGTAGCATAACATGTACCGGAAGTCAAGTAGCGAGCGAGACTTGCACTATACATATCTATAATACTTATGCATTGTACAAACATCAGGAATAGGATTAGGATTAGGAACAGTTAAATCGCATTGACTAAGACGCTTAGCTAACACTTATTTAAACTTCATCATACCCACCACATGTAATGTAATTAATATCAATTACCACCCATAATTAGTGTTTATGTTACCAAGACTCCGTAATTGATGTCTACGTATATAAGACTTTGTAATTAATGTTTATGTCAATAAAAACATATATAACTAATGTTTATGTTTCTAAACAATGTTCTCCCGTTGATACTATTCCATTTGTTTGCATCCAAAGTCAAACGGATTAAATCGAAAATTAACTTTTAAATACATGTACATGTAGATTTAATGAATGCCTATGAACACATGGCATTTAACGTGCACAAATGCCGAATAGAACTGTGTTACATAATTGTGATCGATATCGTGACGGCTATCACGATATCTGCTCATCTGATAAATCAGATGTTGGATCCATTATATTCTATTTTTTTCATTTTTAAATTCTCAAAAATGTTTTCGAAATAGTTGATCGAATATTACATACTGACAATACTATTGTGTTTTGTTTATGTTTTTGTAGAGATTTTAATGGTAACTGTCCTCTACATCTGGCGGCTGTCAATGGATATACAAAGAGTATTCGTCTGCTGTTGGGCATGCATTATAACCTGTTGGATTCCCAAAACAAGGACATGGTAAGTAGGACTTCATTAGTACCTCTGCACTGTTCCGTATATCATGCAGTTCATGCTGGTTTGAATACGATAATAACAAAGCAATTTAAAGGATTTACTTTAAACTTGAGATATATTTTCACACTAGTAAGATACCTTGTAAATGCAGAACGTCCATTGTCTGCATCTAAATCTCCTACAGATGTGATACCGAATTGGATTGAATTCCGGCATTGTTTTGGCAATATGTAGGCTAAATGTTCAATTTGTTTAAAATATTATGGCACCATTACGCATGACATCTGACTTTCACACGTACTTGTTCTGAATTATTTTAAAAGGAAACGAATTAGCTGCTAATGGGGATAGCCTTTTCCCGAAATCTTGTGAATACATACCTTCCAATATGTACAAAGTTGTATTCGTCGTTTTATGTCTCACTAGTTTAGTGAAGCCTCTCCATACTCTATGGCATTACCCGCCACTCAATGTCCAGTACACAAAACACCTAAGAGATTGTTCTCCTAGACATTGATATTTTATTTGTGCAGGATACAGCGCTCCATCTAGCGGCCAGAGAGGGTCATACAGCTGCGATAACTCTTCTCCTCACACTCGGAGCCAAACTTGAGAGAAATGATGAACAGACAAGTTTCTTTGACTTTATCCTTAATAGTAGAAACAGTGATGCAGCCATGGCAGTTGTTATACACGACAGGTGATTTGTGTTTCTTATCGTTACAAAAACATGACTGATGGATTTTAGGTATATTGAGAAGGGACGTTTCGATTGAGATGGCAAAAATTTCTGACTCGAGAATTTCAATCATTGCTGGAAAACGGTCTTAGCAGCTAAATGTTGAAAATTCATCAAGGTTATGTTTTGGTACGTTCCCATCTGAAATAAGTTTCTTATATTTGGTGTAGTTAAAGTTAACCACTGCTGCACCTTGCCTAGACATTTGTATTTTTTTGTGTTTTATTCTTTGTTCTTTCTTTCTTTCTTTCTTTCTTTCTTTCTTTCTTTCTTTCTTTAATCGCATTGTTATACTGGCAGTATAATGCCCACGAAATACGGGTAAAATGCACATGGGTTAAATTTTACCTTTTTTGATAATCAATGATTTTGAAGAAAACTGAAATATTGAATCGCAACTGCTTTGATCTTTCTCACTGTTTAAAGTTATTATTTCTCTTCCATTTGATAAAGATGGCGAGAGGTTATGGAACTTTGTTCGTTCACATACGGCTGTTCAGTGATTGGCCTGATACAGCAACTCCCGGAAGTAGCTATGGTAAGTGAACGAGCCCCCGTTATTATTTTGCGTTCCATGTGTTTAAATGTAAAGTCCATCACGATACTGAACATTCGCTTTTGATTAACGTTCCATTTAACTTATTCACCATCTTTCCTTAGGATTGTCGTATTAAAAATGCTAATCTTGACGTCAAACTGGCTGGAGGTATAATTACGATTATTCTTTTCAGTCAAGCCTGTTTTTCTAAGTTTATATTAAATTAAAACTAGTACCGGTAACCTGTGTCCTCACCAATGTGTGGTTTCGACCAGAGTTATCTCCCCTGACCGCTGTCGGTACCATGACAATGCTGTCAGATTCCAGTAACATCGCAAACAGTGAATGACGCTACACATACAATTCAGTCAAAAATGATGTTTCCGATATTTTGCCACCATTCAAATTTAACGATTGTGAAGAAGTTATGTTTTAAGCTATGCCCGTGCCTACTAATAGTCGAATATTATTATCAGTTTTACTGAATTTAGAAAGCAATAATTGATATTAAGGCGGCCATGTTTTTGTTTTACATGTGAGTTGAAAAAAATAACGGGGTGTAAGGGTTTCTACCCAATGGAAATTAACCTATCAAAACATCACAAGTGTGATTGACGGATACAAATAATAATTGTTACCTTTAGTAGTGTGGCACTGATTGTTCTCATTTGTCTTTTTAAATGTTGAAAAGTAATACAAATTCTCTTTATTCCGTTCATTGGAGCAGTGTCTTGGTTCCATTGGTAAAGTGTTTGACTGATGAGTTTGAATGTGCCCGGTATACATACATGACATACATTCTAGTTAAACATCGCCTATCTTCCGTCGACATACATTCTAGTTAAATATCGCCTATCTTCCGTCGACATACATTCTAGTTAAACATCGCCTATCTTCCGTCGACATACATTCTAGTTAAACATCGCCTTTCTTCCGTCGACATACATTCTAGTTAAACATCGCCTATCTTCCGTCGACATACATTCTAGTTAAACATCGCCTATCTTCCGTCTCATTGCGGCCATCGAGTTGTCGACGTCGAGTTGTTAATTTTATTTTCTTATTCTTGAGAAATCTACATATAAAATGTAGTTTTCATGCCTGCCACTCACACTTGCATGTCATGTGAATATTAACCTAGTGAGGGTTCTTTATTTTGGGAGTCAGTTTCTAAGGCTCGATACAATGTTCCGCTTTCACAATACGCTCCTCGCATAAAACATCAAAGAGTTGTTAGTTTCTTAAGCGTGGCATAATGTTCCGATTTCACCGTTTGCACCTGCTATAAAAGATCAAAAATCCCTGCAGGGACAAATTGTATTTGTTTGAAAAACTTCAATATGTTTGCCTTAAAGTATGTATGTTCTAAAATTTGGCGTTTGCGTCAACTAATTGATATATTTATTGTACAATTGTAATATGCGCTCTAAAATTATGCTTTTGCAGTCTATAAATCTATATATCTATTGCCAATATTTTTATATTTGTTCATGAAGCGTTTTAAAGTATGTGTTGCCAAATGGAATTCTTTGAAAAATAATAATGCAACCAAATAATTTGTATGTTTGTGTGGTGTTTGTACATAAAAATCAGAAGGTGTATTATATATTTATTTATTGTACAAAACACCAATAAGAGACAGGATACCATTACATTACTTATTTCAATATATGAAATATAATGCATTTTTGCAATAGATATATTTGAGCTCGTGTAGTAAACAAATAAAAAATATCTTAAAAATTAATCAAAATCCTCGTATGAATGTATAAGGAATTACAACAAATAGATAAAAAATCTTACACATATATAAATATATCTTTCTCTACATTTATCCCCCCAAAAATATATATTACTCTTTACAAAAATACATATTAAACATACACTTTTTATAGAAACTATGGAACACTTCGCCTTCCCAAGCATTGTTGAAATTCACCTTTTCAACGCTGTTTTTATACATTGTTCTACTGAACGCGCACGTGATTGACAGAAAATGAAATAGACATAATTATGTACAATTCAAATGAATGAGAAATAAACAACTCGACATTCTAGCTTAAATCTCGAGATGTCGATGTGTCGCCGTCGATCACTCGAGATTTTAATTAGAATCTCGAGATGTCGACGGCGACAACTCGATGGCCGCAATGAGCTTCCATACATTAGCGGTATATTTAACGCTGCAGGCAATACTTGTATCGCATGTAGATAAACGTATGCTATAGGGCATCAAGTGCATTCCACGCCAATAAAAATCGACAAAGAGCAGGTAACAGCAAAGAAAATGAAGAAATAAAATAATACTTTTTAGCATAACATTAGGTCAAAATGGCCAATGCAAGAAGATAACCAAGTCACGTAAAAGAGTTTAAATTTCTTCATTGGTCGAATTATCAGGTCAAGCGTCAGCAGCCACGCTATGACGTTCATAGCTATATTCAAAATGCCTAGTCAAAACATACGAGGTCCGTCACCGAGTAATATACCGTTTTATACAAATGACATGACATAGGTACAGTTCTACTTTCCGTATTGCCAGGTGACTTCCGGTTTTCCACACTACTCCGGCATCCCAATGTCGCCAGATAAGTGAAACGCCTTTTAATGAGACATTTTAAAACACCAATCCAACCAGCAAATAAACCAACAAATCTTTCCTTTCAGGTTGTATTAGACAGATGTCAGGTATACTCAGAACACGACAAAAAACACAAAGATTTCCATGTAAGTTTACAGTAATTAGTTACGTTGTTATGAGAAAAAAAGAAGCCAAATGGTTGTCATTTAATTTAATAGTTTACTTTGCACTTTGTAATTCTGCTTAATACTGCAAATGAGACTACCACACAGATGCCTTTCTACTACATAACTGTCAGTGAGTTAGTTTTTAGATGTTGTTAAAATCTGTAGGAACAAGACTGCATGAATAAATAAGCCTGGAGAGGACTGATTGAATCTGTTTTAAGCAAAAATGTCTCATTTGTACGTATAAACATGGTACTCGTCATAAAACTGTGAATATATGTATAACGTGGGGTTATGTTTCAGATCTCGTACAATTTCAAGTACCTGCAGTGTCCAATAGCATACACCCGTGAACAGGAAAAAATGGGCAACGACATGCCTCCAATGATGGCGTTAAATGTAAGTTTTGCGTTACGTGAATTAAAACGACGGCTCAGGAATACTACATTTTGTTTTCCTTTCGACAAATTCACAAAATTCTGCTTTTGAACAGTTGAACAGAGCGTCTTAAATAGAATCAAAGACTTGTACAATATGTTACTAGGGAACATAATTTTCCAGTATTTATGCTTTAGCCTGTTTAAAATTATATATATGTTGTCGAACCCCCATTAATCCATCAGCGGATCTGCATATATAAATATCAGCTGGTTCCTGAGCGTATCGACATGTGTGGACAGCAAAGATTTTTGTTTGATGTATTATAATACAAAGGCTTTCGTTTATTGTGGTGGATAAACAAGTGTACTTTCCTCTTTTAGAGGTATGGAAGCCAGTTAGTGCCACGGACAATATTATTTTCCAAACAAAATTCTCGTAATTACGAGAAAAAAACCTTGTAAATACGAGATGTTTTTCTCGTAATTACGAGAATATTCTCGTAAATACGAAATTGTTTCTCGTAATAACAAGGATTTTGTTTGAAAAATAATATTATCCGTGGCACTAACTGGCTTCCGTACAGAGGTTACCAGCAAGGAAGTAAATATTTCATTCAGTTTTAACATATAGGTGTCTAAATAGGGTGAAGGTTGACAAAAAAATGCATATGTAGAGCATATAAGAAAGTGAATGAGGGGTTTACATAAAAGATAATGAATGACATTAATACACTCTTCAAAAAAAGAAACGCAAAACCCAAATATCAATGTAAATTTGATGGTATTCAAGGACGTGTAGATC
>JAVFBZ010163143.1:0-11252 GCA_032466195.1 Katharina tunicata
TATACATACAGTAGAGGGCTAGTGTAATGAGTTTTCGGCGATTATTCTCTTTCGGCTATTATTCTCTAGATACAAGCGTCTGTGGTTTAACCTTAAGTGTAACAAACATGGTAGGGTACATACACTTATTTTAACCTTAACTGTAACAAGCAAAGCACAGTGCACAATTCCAGTTCAAGGACAGTTTTCTGTGATCGACCCAATACATTCCTTTACTGGTTCAAAATTATATACTTGTATAAACTTTGAGGGTCATCTATAAACCTGACTATTTCACCACTCGTTGTGTATTCACAATGGTCAAGGTTTTAATATACAGTCTTCAAAGCAAAGACATATTGCCTGTGGAATGTTACCACGGGAAACCTCAAGTCCCACATATATGTCTTTAAACAAGTTAAAGCCTGCAGTTATATTTTCTCAGGATGTCTAAATATGGAAGACTTAGATTATGTGACCACAGACAAGGTACAATAATTTGAACACATTTTAATACATGTACTTTAAAGAATTCAATACAAAAATATTCTCTTGTGTACATAATATAAAAAATCTTTCATTTTTGATAATCCATTACTAAAGTGTTTCTAAATTTACGTTGCTCTCAACACCAAATAATTGATCATAGAACTTAAAGCATAACATTTTGATTAAAAATTTAGGGGAAAAAATAAACTTGTTCAGCACAATATTTTTATCAGGCAGAATTTGCTAGACACAGTATTTGCTTGACAGAAACAAAAAAATATTAAAAATCGATTGGGCTTTTAATCTGTACTTACAATAATTTCATTCATATGATGACATGCCATGGGTGAAGAAGTAACACAGCTAAAGAAAAATGGCAGCAAAAAAGATGACAGAGGATGCTCAGAGGAGACATAACTAGAAATCAAGAATCGGCTTCCTGATGCCCTTTGGCTCAGAGAGCACTATATGTCACACCTAAAACCTTCCCAACCACCTACTAACACAGTGATGACATGCTGATCAAACACTGCTGCCAAAAACTTTAGGTTATACATTTTTATCTTTCAGGGCTTCTGAGTATAGTACTAAATTTCTGTCGTTTTCAAGTCTGAACTCTAATAAATCTACTCACATATAAATAGTTTACTTGTTTATTTCAAAATGTAGAATGTACCCATTACAATAGTTTAATGTTCATTATGGTGCTGTCTATATTGAGCATGTAAATGTGAAGTCCAACAAAATTAAATTTAAAAGTGATTTTTTAATTTTGGTTTCCGTCCATACTAACCTGAGGCTTAATTAAGTATACATGTAATGTATATGTATTAGAAACAAAATTGTAATATGGTAACTTAGCAACTATATGTAAGTACATAATTATTTTAGATGAAGACAGTAATACAAAGTAAAACTGATGTGACTAGAAGGTAAAGATAGTGTCTTAAACAAATACAAATATACATGCACCATGGTGATGTCTTTATGTGACTTAAATTATTTCTGATTACATCATAAAGACAGATACTATCGTGACGAATGAATTGTTGTAATTTTATTTGAAGTTAAGCCTATTAAGACAAAAGTAATATCTGTAAATATCAAGAACTGTTTAGGACTGTAATATCTACATTTAACATCATTAGTTGACTTGACTGTGATGTTAGTGTCTACATCAATACTTTGTCCTTCAAAAAACTAGAAGTAATAGTTGCTATCCATACATGTATGTAATGACTTGGGTAAATGCATGTTCCAGACAGTACCAAAAACTAGCATCGATTTCAAACTAGAAGTATAAGGGGTAATATATGTTTACAATACATATGAATAGCTGTTGATTTAGCCCCCACCCCCAGCTATTTTTTGAAGGTTGCACAAATATAACTTCATGAGTAAGACAGGCTTTCAAATATTTATAGTTATTTCATATATACATTTGTGAGGAGTGTTAGTTCACCAAACAGGCAAACACTCTCCTCTGATGAGAATTACCAATCCTTTCTTCTTATTAAAGCTGAAACATTGTTGATAACTGGAAATAAACAGAAATCAAAGTGTGTCCGAGTAGATGGATGGCAAAAGACAGGTTTTACTAATGGTGTCATGGCTCTTGAGTGTGTGGAAATTAAGTAGTTCACTAAACATGACTGCTTGACGTGTCTGCTATACGCAGTAGGGACATGATTCTTTTAACAGCTCATGCTCCTCAAACCAACTTTAATTTTATGTTGTCTTCTTTAATGAATCTGTGATCTGAATCTGTTTATAGGTGAATTAAAACTGAACCATTTTAGACATCAAGTCCTCTTGTGAGGGAGGTCTCTAAAGTAAAAGTGAACTCGTTGAGAGTATCTAGAATTTGAACGAGGAAGTTTGTGAGAGAGGGGTTCCTCATGAAGGAGTTTTCCTCATACATCTGAGCTGTGGCTGTGGTGTTGGCCATCAGGGGAAACCACCTCTGTAAGCAATGGTCCCTAAAACAGATACAGGCAAAAACACATTATGTTGGGTTCTTGAAAAAAAAACTGACATCACATGTACAATCTTTTTAACCTTCTATTGTCTTCAACAGTTGAAACATGTTAAACACCATTTAGCGATGGGATTTGATTGGTCGTTAACACAGTGTTAACGGTTATTTCATTTGTGCCACGTATTTATGTGTATTTTCACAGTAGCTCTTACCCAACCAAGTAATATGAACAACCACCACCCAACAAAAACAAACAAACAAAACACACATTTACATGTAAATACAAATTAATGTCACAATTTGAGGTGGAAAAAAGACCTACCTGATTCCAGCACACACAAAGATCTGAAATTTCCCGTCTTTGCCAACAGTTTGAGAAGCACTATTAATCTTATTGATGAGATTACAGAAGAGCCAATAGCCAGCTCTGGCCACATCAGGGATAGAATTACTGGGACTGTCCTCCATGATTGTCTCAAAACTCAACTTCACTCGTTCTGAATAAAACACAGACACTTATTGTCATTTTGGTTTATTGTACGATTTCAGGGAAATCAAAGGGCAGAGGTCAATTTCATACTTAACTACATCAGCAAAATTGATAGATTGACTTGTGTTTTATATGAAGGCAATGAACAGAAAGTAGCCACATGAGCACAACCATGTGAATTGTTCGTCTCAGTTGGAAAATCAGTGTTCCTCCAGTGCTAAATAAATGACGGTATGATTGTACGTGAAACACAATGCCTTTTATAGCATTTTTTGGCCAATAGAAAAGGTGATACTCTTGGTTACCAAAAGATTGGTATTTTGACCAGAGAAAGGTGAATATTTTGGCCTGCAAAGTATTAACAGACTATTTCATATTTTGGCCGGGAAAAAAGTATTTACAGACTATTTACTTTTAACTTCATACATTGAATATTCCGTGTTAAATTTATCAACCACTTAATATTGTCATTAAAATCATTAAACGTTAATTAAATATATCCATCACACATAGATATAATACAATATGATTTTCAGAAAATAAATTATATATTGAAAGCAAAATATCTAAATGTACATGTATCTTGTTGAAAATTCTTAGCTGAATTAAATCATCTTTCTTAGCACTTACATGAACCAAGATAGACCCAAATGATTGTTTTTTCTTCTAACACAAAAGCTTTCTTGGCACGTACCTAGATAGTCCCAAATGAAAAATTTATTTCTGAACAATCTTGATGATCTGAATCCACACTGGAACACAGCTTCTAAGCAGTTTACTAAACCCTTCTCTCCACACAGTAAAAATGTCAGATTTCCTCTCTAAAAATCAAAAACAGAATGAATTGTAAAAATTAGCTTACAACTAACATACACACAACCACACTATTCACTGTTGTGTTTTCGCATAGAAGATAACACACAGTTGGTAGATGTCACAAACTTGAGAGAAACTTCTGAGGATATTATTTTGGATCTGTTTTCATGGTAGAGATTGATGGATCAATTGGTGTTTAACACTGCGCTCAAGGGTATTTCACTTACGACCTACGAGGGTATATGATGGTGGTTTAAGTAACCTTAACACAACCAAAGACTGTGAAGCATAGTATAAGCCAGAAACCAAAAAAAGGGTGTCTCAAATCACTATTTTCACAGAAACAGGGTGTCTCATTTGACATTTTTCCTATCTTTCCCATGCTAAATTTGATTGAAATATAGGGTGTCTCAAATGGCTTTTTGGGTGTTTCAAAGACACCTTGACACCCCTCTGGCTAATACTATGCTGTAAAGTCACTTAGTTCTGTTTAGCTCCTATGGAAAGATAGCGTTTCTCCATTGCCAAGAATGACAGCATGAATATAACCTTGAGGGCAGAGACAGCGAGTAACTCAATTTTGCCTCCGCAAAAGAAATATAAAGAGCGATACACTTAACCAATATAACCCCAGGGTAGATACCAAAAGTCATAAATCATACACAATACATGCGGATTGATCTACTAATTATATTGGCTTAATGCAGGAGAAAACTGCAACAAAATGATTGTATTTCGAGTCAGTTTTCTCCTTTTATGTCACAAAACATACAGAAACATTTAGAAAATTTGTCACCTCTTTCTCTGGTTTGTAGAAATGTTTCACAATATTGTTGACAGCATGACCTAACATCTCTTGTAACTCTGGGATATTGTTGGCTGAAATGGAAGAAAAGGTATTCAATTCATTTTTAGAACGTTTAAAATTTTCCCTATTTTACTAAGTTTTATTTTGTCTAGTCAACATTAATGAAGTCAACCAAATTTCATATATTATTTAATCTGTCAAGTAACTAACATTCTTTAATATTAGAATTGCTTTGTTCATCAAAGCCCTCCTAAAACATATGACTAATTGATTTGTGTGTTTATGTCATGCTCAATGGTATTTCACTAATACTGCTGGAGGTGCTGTCCAACATTAAACACATTCATAAACAGACTTTTAAAAAAAGTAAAGGATTTTTTCATCTTTTGAAATAATGTCCCTCAAAGTCTTTGTAATGACAGTAAGAATTTCTAAAAACTAAAGACCATATCAACAAGAAAGAAAGAGTATACACTATAACACATCAATGTTCCTACCTGATTCGATAGAGCCACGGGGCACACTTGGGGATCTACATCTGGGTGGCGTTCTACAGCTTGTTAATAAATCTGTTAATAAAGAAAACATGACTCCCTGAACAGTAAAAGTAAAGATTTTTAGTATTAAATAAATTAAACACATTACACGAGAATAGCAGTGATTTGCAGGGGTCTCTTTGTCTAAGGATTCTTAGTTTTAGAGGAAAAAACACACTGTTAAAAGCTTTTTTTAATACAATAAAATATCTTGTTAGATAATAAATATTAAATATTCTCCTATCAAAGAGCATGTACATATCATTATTTGGTATGCTTTTCTGCAGCTCAGTCATGTCAGTAGATAGCACACAGGTTAGAATCAATATGATGGCCACAAGTGTGAAGGTAACCGTTAGTTTCTTCAAATGTTGCAGGAGGATTTCAAGAGTTTCAGTTTTGTCAGTTATTCAGCCACACAGACTTAACACCCATTTATCATTTATTTATTGATTTGATTGATGTTTAACATCGTACTCAAGATTTCAAGGATTTCACCTATATGACGACTTTGAGCTGCCTGTGTTTAGTGGAAAACCAGGAAGAAACCTTGTAAAAAACACCTACCAAACTTCCCTTATATACTTAATCTCCGCAGAGGGAATCAAAACCTATTACGTGTACAGTGAAAGGGACTCCGTAGACCAACACTCAACCACGGGGAATAAAACTTGACATCACTGACAACAAGTCAGTATGCAGGTCAAATAGATGAAGAGAAACAGTATGCCACCAGAAATGGGCTTCATGATGCCCCTTTGGTCAGAGAGCACCAGGGAATAGAAAGCTCCACCTATCACACTTATTAATAAAGTTAAAATATCCCAGTCCATACCTTCAGTATCTATGGCACCTTTCTGCGGGACTAACTCAGCTACTAACAATCTCTCTATACTTCCATCGTCTACACCTTTACCTAGCCAACGGCCACAAGCAAATCTGCACGGAAACAAATAAAAATACCAAATTAAAGTAATTTCATACATCAACAAATCCAGAAAAATATTTATATCTTAAAAGGCGCCATTTAAACATTTTCTAAACACAATGTGTACATTGTTAAGTAAAACAAAAACCCAACTGGATACAATCGGCAAGTGTTAATTTTTGTGTGAGGGATTTGGAAGTTGAGACACTTAAGATTTTATGAATGACAACTTCTGGGTCCTTCCTGAGCACAGCAATGATTAATTCAAGCAATTGCTTTCCACTGATTGAAAATGATCTTACATGTACTTGTTGTACATCAAAATGTTGTTCCGGAAATAAGCCAGAACAATTGAAAATTTTGTTTTAAACCACTAGGCTCTGAGGTTAAATACAATATTGTATAGGACCTGCTGTTAGATCAAGAAAATAGTGACTGGCATCTACATCGGTATCACCGTGTAAATACAATTATTTAAACTGTACCTGTAACAATGTCCCGTGAGTTCATTCCTGACTAGCACATGTTCTACCATCCACCGAGGGGTCATTCCACTGTTATCATGTCCTATTCGGAGTGTCGTCAATACACCCATGTTCTTATGCTGTCAAACAGAGGTAACATTTCACTATACTCTTTATTTGTATAATCACAAAGATAAATCACAATGACTTGAGTGAACTCACATTATCTTCTTTATTTCCAGTCTGCGTCTGCCTTTATTTCTCTACAATTCTTTTTGCTTCCAGGATTGTTGTCAATGTAATAGGGATTACTAACGATGTAGCACACTATTTTTTATTTTTTGCTTGTAAAGGAATAAAAGTCTACACTACATTTACTGGAAGAAAACCTGTGAAAACTTTCATTGAACATCCCAATTGAATTGCCATCATGCCTACTTCAATTGTGCATTTTAAAACCTAGACAAAAACCTAAAACATACTTCTTTTGACAGGTCACTGTTTCTTCCAAATTATATTTCACATTTTTTACCTGTATAGAGAATTCCAGAAGACCTTTGGGTATTTCAACAATACCAGTCTCTCCTAAATGTCCAGCTACATTTACCCAGGGGTTGGCACTAGTCTGAGAACCCATCTTTGTACTGGGAAATATCATCACTCTATATGATATCACTGAAATACCAACAACAACAAAACACACATTAAGTGGGTAAAATCTAAATATCATCTCAGGTGACAAAAGTATCCATATAACTTTCTTTCTAAACATATTTTGATATTGATTTAATGATTTGATTGGTGGTATTGATTTGTTTTGTAGGTGTAGGGTGAACATCTGAGATGAAACCCAGTAAATATCTTCCCACAATCTACATGTATATATGCAGCCACCTCAAACGACCAATATATACCGTACATAAGCTCAACGACTTAATCTATAATTTATAATCTGAACATGTACATGTACATTAAACAAGACTCAGCAGTCCGGTGAACAGCCAACAGAGCCATGACACAGCCTCTCTTCAAGTTGTGTTAATCAGTGGTCTCTCTTTCTATGATTTGACATTCTAACACTGAATATTATAACAAAAACATGAAAAAGATGGATTATCAACTTCTGGGTATATTGAAAAGCGACGTTTCGGCCTAGATGCTAAGACAGTTTTCAAGCAAAAAGTTTGAAAAATGGTCTTAGCATCTAGGCCACAACGTCACTTACACTGTATCAATATACCAAAAAGTTGAAAATCCATCTTAGTCATATTTTTGTTATGTACCCAGCTTCTAAATGCCACTTAAACAAGATACTGAATATTATGTTCAAACATTGTACATGAAGGGATGACATTTTGTTGTGCTCAAAGTGCAAAATACCATGTAAAAATATTACACCTTTGGCACAATATTTCTAATAAGATAAGTTTAAGAAGAAAATGAATTATTAAGTTACAGGTGTATTAACGCACTAAAGATATTTGACCTTGAAAACCTTCAGAATCACGTGAATCACGTACATGTATGAACACCTTTGACAGTTTTAGTTAGTGTTATAGTTAGTGTAATAATTTACTAACTTACTTGTATTGGCAAATGTGTTGGTAAAGCAGAAGTAGTCCACAGCATTGAGAGACAGAAGATGGAATAAAAACTGTTCTCGTTCATCTTCACAGCGGAGAAAAGCATATCTCTTGTATAAACTCCTGAACATAAACATTGACAAATTCACAATTTAAAGCTCATCTTAAACATCAAACAATAAGATTTCTACAATTTCTAAGCACGTCTCTGACTGTGTGACATAGAGTATAGTTTCTAGTAATTCTATGGCGTTATAAATGTACATGTTTTCTCAGTGCACGGGAGGGGACATTATTCAACCGTATTACTTTTGGACTAATGACAGAAAAGAAAAGAAAAAATACTGAAGAACAGTGGCAAAATTTTTACCAGGAAGAAAGAAAGCTGTTACTTAAATAGATCTACATTTGATTACATCTGTGTCTGTGCTAATTTTAGTTTATCTTGATGATAACTATACAATAAAAGGGTCTCACTTGAATATCTGTGACAATAAGTTGCTACATGTACACATATTACTTGGCTAACAAACACTTTATGTCCAGTATTATGTATAACACCAGAATGAGACA
Source organism: Katharina tunicata (assembly GCA_032466195.1). Classification (NCBI taxonomy): domain Eukaryota; kingdom Metazoa; phylum Mollusca; class Polyplacophora; order Chitonida; family Mopaliidae; genus Katharina; species Katharina tunicata. Next base: position 8,645 of record JAVFBZ010163143.1, read on the forward strand.
TTTGAGTTGAAATATATGTATTAACTGCGATTTGACCAGACTCATAGTGACTCTTATCTGTAAATTCCAATTTCCTAGTTTACTGATGAAATAACAAAATGGATGAAATAAATGTACATGAGGACACTTTTCTAATCTGAGTAAAATATTCAAAATAAATGTTGATGTTTGTTTTATTAAGAATAAAAACTTTGATATCACCCTCACCTGAGTAATTCAGTATCAGACAGAAGTTCTTTTAAATGAGTTGACAACATTTTCTTCTCTAGAGCGAGTCTGACGAAAGCCCTGGCATAACCCACGTCCGTCTTTATGTCATTCATCTGTTGTACATTCCTGAGAAAATAGGACATAAAGAAACCATTCTGCAGAACTTTCATTATGATAAATTCATTAGTAAACTATTTCCCGTTTGAATTCCTTTTGTTTAAACTAACAAGAATAATCTTCTAAAAATGTATAAAACAAACCTACCTCATGTCAAATGTGAGTGATCTAGGTAATGGTCGAAGGGTAGGTAACTCTATCCCGCCTCGACTACCTTTACGTCTGTGGGTTTTTTCTTTGATTGTTTTCTCGGCCTCTAAAGCCAAGGATGAGAGATCTGTTAAATAGAAAATAATGAAAACTTTTCAGAGAAAATACAGCAGTATTTTATACATGTATACCTGTAGCCCAAATAAAAATTATATCAAATCAGTTGCATAAAACAAGGAAACAATGTATTGTAAATAATATTAATGAATAAAATTTATAACCAAAACAGTTTTAAATCTTTAAATTAATGTCAAATTAGGAAGGTTTGAATTTTTTCCCATTAACATTTTATATTCCATGGTGGTTTGTATAAAGCTTGGACAGGACAGTTTTATCCATGAAGAAACAAGAGTGATAACTCACTGAAGTTATTTACATGTAACTTTAGGGCAAAAAAAAGTAGCATGACTAGACTTACCCTAAATCCTCAACAAATTCGACCATAAGGGCACAAGTTTTAAATAATGTATTAAATTTATCGATGGGAATTTGGAACTACAACTTATCTACTGGTAGCCTGAAGTCTGAACTACATAAAAATGTCAAGATCGTTTTTTCTCTACTTCTAATCCTTTGAATAACATGTAGTTTGATATGTGGTAAAGGGGTCGAATTTGTTGAACATTTAGGTTAATTGTAATCTGGCAAAATTATTTAAGTAAGAGAATGCTTTACATAACTAATATTTGTATAGGTATTCACATATATGTGAAACACATCATCGAATAAGGTTTAATGTTATACAATTCTATACACTAAATAATAATGAGTGATTTAAAGAGCTTTGATTCACCACTCTTTAAATATTCAAAGACGGGAAGAGAAAATGCACAATTCTGATGAACAATTATTTTTTGGAAGACAAAAAAAGAGGTCTAGTAATTTGTACTAACAGTCTTCGTATCAACCAATCAAAATTACTGTTTCTTAAGAATTGTTATTGCCTGGTCAATAAGGACTGAAAAATATTTCCTGTCAAGGAAGCCAGCCAATATCATGGGATCTGATGAAAAACTTTCATGCCTGCTTATTGTTTGTTCGATTGGGATTTAAAACCCTACTTAAGAACATATCGCTCATATGACAGCGCGCCAGTCCAATTGGTGGAGGAAAACACCCTGAACGAAGCTGGCAACACAGAAGATACATTTACAGGATGAAAAACAGGACAGGACATGGTCTTCCTGATGCCCCTTTACATGCAGTTCAGAAAGCACAAGTGCAGAGGAATCTTCCACCCAACCACCCACTATTGTGCAATAGAAACTTTTAAAAACATTTCAAAGGCTATACAGCTGTAACTAAGTTTGCAATACTGCTGTAAGTTAAAATAAAGCAAACCGGTAACAAAACAATAGCAAAGCAGAAAGTGCTAACTGTACAGAGTAAATAATACATCCTTAGAGCTTACACTGTAATTGAGCAGAAAACACACTACCTACATGTACGTATATGATTAAAGCATAATAATAGATGCATCAAAATGTTAATTATGATCTGTAATGTAAAACTAGGTTAATTCCTCAAAGCAAAATATGATCAACAAAAATGTGAATCTGGTTCCCAAGCACATTGAAAACTAAACTAATCATTAATGAAATATAATACTGTGAAAAGACAAACTGATTACGGATTCCAGGTAAACAAAGTAAACAAAAATGACAAAGAACTGTATAATCTATATATAAAAGAAATAAAAAGGATTAACCAATCACAACAACAACAAAGCATTGCAAAATACCATAAATCAGGCATGGAAATTCAGTACGTTTCTACAGATCAATTATAGAAGAAATATTGTCATTGTAACAAATTTTGAACATATTCCTAGTATCAATATAGAAAATGTGGGTTTCTTTTTAAGGTGTTTGAATGACAAATCTGAACTAAAAACATGTCAATGTCACTACCACAAGCCCAAATAAAATAGCTACAATTTGTTTGTTTGTGTGATTGGATTTAACATTGTGCTTTAAGGTTATTTCACCTTGATGAGGGTGTGAGGGCACCTTGATGAGGGTGTGAGGACACCTTGATGAGGGTGTGAGGGCACCTTGATGAGGGTGTGAGG
>JAVFBZ010163143.1:11352-37817 GCA_032466195.1 Katharina tunicata
TGAGGGTGTGAGGGCACCTTGATGAGGGTGTGAGGGCACCTTGATGAGGGTGTGAGGACACCTTGATGAGGGTGTGAAGACACCTTGATGAGGGTGTGAGGGCACCTTGATGAGGGTGTGAAGACACCACAAGACACCACACCACAATAAATCCACTTCCTGATGTTCCAGGGCACAGAAAACTCTCACCAACAACCCAGGAATTTCACATAGCTTTAAGACAATTTTTTGGTTTGATGAAAGGGAATAGTACGTTATGGGTACTGATTCAAGCTCAAGAGAAAAAAAAATACCCCCACCCTCTTTAAACAAAATGCTTGTCCAGAAATATTGTTAAATGTATGTTTTTAAAGAATTTGTTCATTTAAAACTATATTGTAATTGTAATGTAGGCTTGTAATTGATACTCCAACAAAGGATATAAATCAGCGAAAGTTGAAAGGTGCTATATAGATGATTATATATGATATGAAACATATACCCGGTTCATCAATTAATAATTGAATTTACTTGGCCTTAAATGTGGTGATTAATAATGATATGCGTGAAAAATAAAGTAAAATATGCTGAAACTATTTACAATTGTCCTTCATGCTAAATTATTCTTATAAAACATCAACAACAACCTAGGAAACTATGTACACGTAACAACTTATTGTCGTTAGCAGCCAATTGCTTAGCCATGCATACCAGCCATCAGCAAGCGTCAATATTAAAATAAACCTACTATCAGATCTCTTGCGGAGAATACACCATGCCAATGCTAAATGGAGGCATGAAATGGTAACAATTTACATCAGTTTAAATCTGAACGCGTATGTAGACAATATCAGTGCAAGGCCACCTAAATATCTCCCATCTCCTGTTTGACGTCCGAAGTATTAATGCAAAACTTTGTAGAACGTCATCTTCCAATCTTATGATGGGGCATAAACAATCTCTTATGCAACATACAAATGTAATAAGCTAAAGCTACAACTTCTGGACTCCCGATGTAAACACTCACCATGAAATGTTTCACAGATGTTGAGAGAAAATAATCTCTTTATATTAAATTAATTACAATCTTTAATTCCAATGTAGGATGCCTTGCTGTTAAATTCAGGCAAATTAAAGGTAAGCTATTACAAACTTACATATAATATGTATGAAATGTAATAGATGTTTGATATTTTAAAAGAACTTTTACAAGACAACATAATCATTAACATTCACGAGCTCTTCATGGGGGGATAAACAATTTCTTATGCAACATACAAATTTAAATAGCTGAAGCTAGATTTCTGGACTACCATTGTACACACTCACCATAAAATCTTTTACTCATGTTGGGAGAAAATCTTTTTATTTGTGGGGGTATATTTATTTGATTAAAATCTTTAAAAACAATAATCCTAATATAGGATGCCTTGCTTTCAAATTCACAATAAAAAGATAGCTATCAAAAACTAAATATACATGTTACTCTTTAAAAGATTAGATAACAAAATCAATTATATCTACAAGCTCATAACAATGCAACAAAATAGCAACTTGCCGAAATGTCAATAAAACCAAGCAAAATTAATAGAATACATGCATGTTGTATAAAAACATTGTGTTCAGTGGAAGATAGAAAGAAATGATCAGAAAAATTCAAAAGGTGTTTATAGTAATCAGCTCAACTAGATGAATACAATATATTTCAAGATTGTAGTTACAATATCTTTTAAATGAAATAAAGACAGCAAAATGAACAGTTAAACACAGGGGAAAAGGCTCACAACAAAAACTGGTTAATAAAAAAACATAATGTACGGAAAGGCAAAGACATCAAAATACAATGTTAGAGTGGATTTCAGAACAGAATTAATAAAAGACAAAGTATTATAAGCATTTGATTCAAGTCTTCAGGTGTCATTTTGAAATCAACTTCAAAGACTGATAAAACCTCAGTAACATTAGAACAGCCAGTTACATGTAGATAATTTTGCATCAATTAATACCTTTTGACATGCTATTTAGGCTTGCTTTCCAATGCAATGCCATTTAACTGTCCCAAGCCATTCATCATGAATAGTCCGATATATTCAATCATTCATAGAATAAGCCCAACATATTTTTGTTGACAAAAAGTTCAACACAAAAAGTGCAAAACTAAACTGAGGATTTTTGACAAGTGAAAGAAGTTATCCCTAAAAACTGTTTAATGTAATGTTTTACTCTAGCCCCATCAAAAACTGCCCATAAATAAAATATAGCACTCGAGAAAACTTAATATAATGACCGTATAAGAAAGTTATACATGTACCCAATAAACAAAGTCAAGACAGCAAGGTATCCACTACTCTGTTGATGCACATACCAAAATGACATTCAATGGGTATAGAGCTATATCTTAGTGGGCTTCATAATATTATGACGAGATTCAAAATACTAGCAATTTGAAAATAATACTGTTGATATTTTAAGAACATTCAATGAAGTCCCCAGACTTGAAATCCCATTCAGTCTGATTATTTTGATACTGGGACAATCACATGTACAGGATTCTTCATTTAAAACCAAAATACCCTATTTCCTAAAAAAAATTCAAGGTTTTGGTAATTTACTGAATTTATAAATATGAATTTGGAACTAAAACTTATTATTTTTCGGCAGTTTCAAGTCTGCACTTCATAAAAAATTAAAGATTGTTTTTCATCATTTCTTAGCCTTTGCAAAACATGTAGTTTGTTTAGTGGTGAAGGTGTCGAATTTGTCGAGGATTTAGGTAAGGTGGATATATCTAGTTTGAAAAGATAGCTTGTTTATTTGCGGTTTAAGATAGAAAAAAGTCTGATCCATATATATACATCATGTACATGGGTCAGCCCAGTGGGTGGAGGACGCCACAATCCATGTAACTGGCGCTGAAGACAACACAGAACATGCACAAAACACAAAATGCCACAATAAATTGACTTTCCGCGGCCCTTAGCCCAGATGACAACAGCAACAGAGTGCTTCTATTAACCATAGCGATCAAACCCTCAATGTATGTGTACAACTTTATTGTGTAATTTTGGAATTGCCACAGATCTCTCTGATGAACTGCAATCATTCCCCTGTGCCAAATATCAACTATATTATCCACCCAAAATCTCATGATAAATACAGAAATTTGAACAAGGATATTATGGTGCCAAGGGTAATCTTCCGAACATAAATTAAGCAGGGTATTCCTTGCCAGCTATCACATTATTTGAACAAATAGCGAATGGCTAGAATTGTTTCAAAACAACAAGTCATTGTCGAGACAAAAAGGTAATAAAAAGTCTTTGTCTTCATTATCTGGAAGAGATTGGACGATTCCTAAACATAAATCTTGATCGCCTAAATCTTGGTAGTAAGATGTTAGTATTTTACAATTTACAATCCATGCTAAAATAATACTAGTAGCATATAATAATGAACAGCGTTGCAATGCTAATTCATCCAATCCGTCACAAATGCCATTACTTACTACATAACGAAAAGTAACACTCCAACATTGTTTTGATCTCCATAAGATTTATTCTATTACCGGGGACTTTTTGTCTCCGTAACGGAGGAAAACTCAACACTACAAGACAAAAACAACTTGGCTATGTTAGATATATTAGTGTCTGAATGATTTTGTCAAAGTTTGACTGGAGTTTAAACTGTTTGATGATTAAAGTATTTTTGCCTGGTTAGCCCTCACCACAACCAAAAAGGTTATTTTACTGATAAAACGGCAATGGAGGAATCCACCCTAAACGGTGCTGGCAATACAGAAGACCCCAGATTACATTCTCAGGCCAAAAGACAGGACCTCGCAACAACTCAGCCTCCTACCCAGTCACCCGCGGGCTAGATTAGAATTTAATGTTGTAAATCAGTCAATACTTGTATATCTCACAGGACGGCACCTTCTATGTTGCTTCACGATACTACATTGTGTAATTGTATCAAAACAGAAGCTGAACTACCCTATAGTTGACTTACTCTAATTACATTTATCAACCAATCATCACACTGTACTAAATAAGCCAACCAATCAAAGTGTCTGGATCCAGAAGTAAAGTTCAGTACATTGAATAATGAAAATGAGAGAATGCCATATCACTTGTGAACTAAATAAATATATCCCAACAAGCTAAGGCTGTTCTACAGGCAAAACAAACATAATTTAACAATACAGACAACAAAATATAGTCTAAGGCCGAAAAAGGAAATACTGCAAAAAATAAAACTGCATACCAACCCAGTATAATTATAAAGGACACAAATAAAGCTCAATACAATTAAAGACTTTAGACATCTATAACCAAAGTCATCAGCAGCATTTATTTTATAGTTAAAAACACATTTAATATACAGATTCAGATAACTTTGCAAAACTATAAAATGTTTATAAAAATCTATAAAAAGTTTTTTTACCTGGAGTAAGGAAGTTTGGGTCAACTGGTTTATTAGTGTTATTACACTCTTCTATTTCTTGAAAACTCAACATATGAGACCATAGTGCAGACTTCCCCTAAAACCAATACATTTTTCTTTTTAAATAATAGAAATGCATGTATACCCCAATCACACTCCAATACAATGTATTCCACTTGCCTACCTGTATCTGTAAAAAGTGATATTCCAAAACCTTAGCATTATAAATAATGTTAGCAAAGGAATGATACATGTATATTGTGTGAACATACATGCAGAGAGAAACAAAATAGACAAAAACTTAATATACCTATAGTAATAGTAATTGTATAAATTGCTGACGAATGTACAACTTTTCCTTAGTTCAATGCTTAGTTTACTATGTTACCTTTTTAGTTTGGAGTCCATGACCCCATATTCTCTCTAGTAGATCGCAGAGACTGGCTATCAGTGTGTTTTCCTCTACTCCAGTAATACTGACTTCACCGTGGCCTAATTCTACAGCCTCTCTGCCCATCTTATCCACCAACATACGCTTCGTCTGGAAAACAGAATATGCGTAATGATATTTACTGCAATTTCAGAGAAGTTTAAGTGGCATTTAGAAGCTGGAATAGGTAAATACAAATCCTTTTAGGAATTTTCAGCATTGTGATCTATTAATAGGTTGATTATCCTGATAAGGGTACTAGTATCAGCACTTAAACCTTGCTCGTCATTAAATGCAGAAGTTAAAAATACTGTTTCAGTCTGTGTTTATGCCCTAGCTATTTAACAGCACACTCAGGGTTATATAACCTATTTATAACCTATTTGCATCGTGACTCATGATGGAATAACAGAAAACCCTCAAGTCAGCAATAACAAAATATTTAAAAAGGCCGTATAAACATAATTTACAAGCTCATTATTCATATACACCGCGTAAAATAAATTGGGGGAAAAGAACAGTCACTTCTTGATGAAATCCTGGGGACGGTTTCCTTAAAACCCTTTGTTCAAGGTATTATTGCTAGGACAACTGGATGTGCAAAACATCTCTAAACCTTTGAAGCTTTCCCAGAACCTACATGTACAAGTACATTGTTTTCAGAAATAACATGAAGATGTGTGCACCACTCCCCTAACTCAAAATCTGACCACCTTTCAATGTTTCATTTGAAACAGTATTTCCCATTATCAGTTGACCAGCATATGATTGAAACAATTAATATTTTGATTTAAAATTACAACAATTCAAGAAGAATCAAGTTGGTTAAGGTTGTTTGTTTATTCACTATATAATGAAGCTAGATGAATGGGTAGTTGCACCCTTGACTGTCTACAGTACACCACATAAATAACATAATGAAATTCAGAAACTGGGTTGACATGGTGTGTACATCGTGTTGACATCATGTCAAAACCATCATTAGGTTACTTTTTTCGTGTACTGTAGTTAAAAGAACCATTGATGGTCTAGTGAACATAAATACTCAACTTATCCACACATATGATACTGCATATGAAAGCTCCTTAGGACATACCTTTGATTTGCACTCCTTGAGCAAAGTTTCCACAAATTTCCAGTTAGTTTGTGCCATGTGTGCAGCATTCATATCAGCTAGACGGGGCTGACGAATCACCTTGGATCTAGCTTCCTGCATGTATTTCTGTCAAGTACAGGTAAAATCAATTAATATGTCATTCATATAAATTCCACAACTACATGTAGAGTAAATTGGAATCAAGGGGCAGTCAAAAGTTGCAATTGAACAGATTTTAATGCAAGTTTTAAGATTAGAAAGAAACAACACAATTTTTGAACCAACATACAAGGTATGCGATAGGAAATACTTCAAAAGATATTTGTGCACAAGGTTGAATCACACACAGAGTGCATGCTGAAGATACTCAATTCTCAGCTTTTCAGCATAGAAAGTGAAATAAAACTGTCAAAGAAGAATAAAGAATTCCACCATTTCGTTGAAAGTTAAAGTTTAAGTTATTTGTACTTTTTATTTTTTAATAAGCTCAAAGCAAATATCAATATTACGCCACAATATTTTTTACAATGTACATATAAACAAACATGACTATTGCCTTTCAGATGTAAGTGATAGACAACTTAATGCATATTGTATTGACTGATATTTTATTCAGATATCCAAGTCTAAATATTCTCTTAAGTTTATGTCATTGTGATATACATGTAAGAGGAGTTTCTAGTGTCAATTTGGTTCCGGAAAACATACATGTATATGTTTGGGTGCCCAAAATAGTTTAAGCCTGAATAAATGCCTATAAAATTATTTCTTTTATAAAAATCAAGCCTGATAAATGATAAGTTATGAAAAAGTAGCTTTTCTATAGTAAAGTAGCTACATATTTTATTGTTTACTGAAGCTGTTTCCGTTTGTCTAGTCAAATACGATTCGAAGGAGGGTTTGGATCGAATGAATTTTGGAGAGAAACATGGGAAAAAATTCTAGAAACTCCCCTGCAAGTGCACTAGGAAAATCTTTACTTAGTGGGTAAATTGAATTTGATTATTGCTTTACTTTTTATAGGTAAGCTGAGAGATGTAAGCCACAAATGGGAGGTGCTGATTTTGAAAAAAAAATGTATTTAACACACTTTCAAAATGTTTTTGTTTGCTTTTGTATTCAAATAAAGGTACACTGTAGATAAATAAACAACAAGTTAACAAAGGTGGATTTACGAAGTACAAGCGTTTGCATGATTCTTGAGAGTGTCTAAAATACAATATGCGCAGTCATAATAATATTTAATTAGCAAATATCATTTTTAAAAAAGCAAATTATTTAAAAAAAAAACACATAAAACCTATTTACTTTTTTAACACTGCATTGGGAACACAGTGAGATTTATAGAGAAGCCATAATAGCTAGAATTAGAGAAGAGCCACATGTAGGAATTTTACCCTTTTTTGACTTTTTGTTTTAATGTAGAGAAGGATAGTTTTGCTTGCCCCCACCGGGATTAAAACAAGGGTCTGGCGAGCAGGGCGCTGTAACCTACTGAGCTACAGAGGCATTCTAAAATAGAGAATCAAATCGGCCTCCTACAATCGGCCATCTTGTTGTTCACCTAGAAAGAGTTATCCCTCTTTGCTTTTTGTAGCGAGCAATTCAACATGTGATTACATGGCACTGCTTCACAACTTTATCTCTTTTTTTCTCCCTTTTACAGACTTCAGATTGATTCGGCCCTATAACATCTTTTTTTCTCTGTTTTTAGGTAATTTGGTAGTAAAACTAAGACGATTCATTCGCCAGCGTTTTTTTTTGCGGAAACATAACTACAACAAGGATGGCCTGTCATTACATAAGTGCTAGTATTCTTCTCAATCTGGAGAAAGGTACAAGCCTATTTTAGTATGCTACAGAGGCTCACGGTAGAACAATCAAATTTTTATCCAGGTAAAGGCTGCGAATCTTTCTCTACTGTAAGCACTGGCACAGGGACACAGCAGCCAAATAACTTAGTGCAAAAAGTGATTTGTGTTTAGGTTTTAGATAAAGTAAATGCTGATGATACAAACGTTTTATTTACTTAATATTCATGCTGTACATAGTGGTTATCTTAATAGAGCTTGCTTGATGTGATGGATATTATTTGATTCTTAATTTAAAAAGTTATGAGTCTCTGTGTGTTATTTTTTACAGCAGAAATATAATATTGCACGGAGAAGCAGTTGAAATATAGGGCTTGCGGTGTGAGAATGTAGATTATTTCACGTAGATATAAACAGAGGTGACAGTGCAACCGACTTATATCACAAAAGCGCCATATTGGTATTTTTAAAAAATAATCATTTGTCTTTTAGATTAAATAGAGAGGGGTTGCGTCTCGTAAAAACCACCCCGTGAACTTCTCTTATACCCCTTAGGCCCACAGGGGAATTCAAACCCATTCCGGTTTCAGTGAAGGGGTGTCCGCAGGTAAATGGTCAACCATCTGAGTCACAGGGTGGTTCTAATGCCATATGATACAATGTACATGTAAACTGGTGAAGCCGAAAGATAGAGCCAACATTAATCTGGCAACGTCATCTTATAGTAATAAAATTATTCAAAGCTTGCACTTTTAAATTACTTGCTATTTTATGTCACAACACTGAGAGTTTCAAATAAGCACAAATATAACAGAAAAAAACATATTATATAATTCAACTCTTTATAAAATTAATCCAGAAAGACAATATATATATATTGTATAAATAGCTTTAGCCGGGATCGACAATGAGGCGAAGGATTAAGTTTTTAAAAATAAGCGGTAAAATGATGGATATGAAATAGTGAATACATAGCAGGGTACGAATAGCACATCAGATACCACAGATACATGTATGTAATGGTCAGCAATGTCAACATTTAGCTCATACTCACTTGCCAAAGTTTGGCATGTTTCTCAGCAATTGCAAACTTTAGTTAGGGGAGAAGAAAATAAGACAGCGATTGTTAGCTAAGTGTTTAAAGTAAAAGGGTAATACAAACCACATTGATATTATACAAGGACAGAAACAAAACAAAACTTGCAATTAGCCAAGTGTAAAATTAAGAGTTAGCCAATCCCACATAGGGTGCATGCTAAAACTACAACAATACAAATGATAAATGCAACTACATGTAATAACATCACACAGTGTTAAACTTGTTGATTAGCTTGAGTACATGTAACATAATGCATCTAAGGATATGAATTCAAACTAAACTCAACATATAGTTAAAGTTAAACTTGCTACATGCACATGTAAATCTTCCACATGCTCTTTCTACTATCATGTATCATGTTTCTACTCTAAATACATTCATGATAAACCACAACACCATGCTTAATGCTAAAGGCAGGCACATTTAAAACTGATCTAATACTATTGGGATACAGTCAATATAATCTGTGAGTAAGCTGTTTCTATGCTCACTTCTTTAAAGTCTGACACATTTCTACTACAAAGACCTACATGATTATTGCTCATTAAAGAGACATTTGGTAACAAAATCAACTCTGGACATTAATGATGCTGAATTTTTAAATATTGAAGCTATCTTGTATTTATCCTAAAATGGACATAGAAACAGTTTATTCTCACTACTCAACATGATAAATGTACATGTGACCATCCAGGAGAAATCCAATGGAAGTCTGATGTAGTATTCCAGTAGTGACTTGAAACCGTTTGTTATCGATAGTTGTGATACAAACCAAATCTGTGCAAACGTGCAAGGAATAAGACATACATGTAAGTTTAATAAATTTCTGCTACATTTTATACTCTTTGATGTAGAAACATGATAAAAGCAATAAGAAAAACATACCTTTAAATCACTCCAAAAAAATTGTCAGCCATACATACATGTAGGCTCTTGTTGAAATTGTCTTTGAAAATCCATATTTTTTTACAAAAAAAATTCAATGGAATTCACCATGATTATTCCATGAGAAAAAACGTCAACTGCTGTAGCAGAAATTTATATTCTTTGTGTTATTTTGATATATGATAATGATACATATATGGTGGCCACCCAACACCAAGAAGGATTTAAATTTGAAACAATACGTACATGATAACCTTGCCTAAACTTCAATAACTGTGGAAAGAAGCAGGGCATGTCACAACAACACAACATACACACATATTATAAAAATATATATATTCATTCATTTTACAACAGCAATGCATAAAGGTAATTCTTTAAAAAAAGGACATCTTCATCTAAAATATAAATATGCAAAGAGAGAAAAGTTACAAGCCATCAACAGTAATTATTCCAAACAAAAGATAAAAATCAAAAACGTCAGATCAAACTACAAGGTGCTGATTGAGAACTTTAAATTAACAGAACATGCCAAGAATTTAAAAATCAGATTTTTTTTACATTTTACAGTAAGTATGAATTTGTAGCAGTGTATTAAGACACAGTAATTATTATGGAAACAATTTGTATTATTAAACAATAACATTTATTCAATAAAAATAGAAAATAACTTTTGTTCACAGTTTAAAATTACTGTGCAGTTTCTACATTGCTGGGCTTAGGAACCTTAAAGTCATATACGCACACAAATATTCTGTATTTTGGGTTTCCACAGAACCACATGAATTATATATATTATATATTTTCATCAAAAAGTAAAAGTTAGAGGTATTCCTTTAATTGTACCCCTAGATTTGAAGATAAAGGTAGCTTAAAAGCCTGGTAAAAGTAAAAAAATCTGAAAATTCTGCCTTAAATTTTAATTGGAAATGTGTCAATCTGCTGTCACATCTCAGACACACTTTGATGTACCGACGTCGCCCCCGAGGCAACCGTGTTAGCCACACCCCTTACAAGGTTCAAAATGTGGGCTTGTTACAAACAAGGTCATTCACTGCTGCTGGATCAAAGTCTTTGTGAGCAAATATGGCCAGCCCTCTTTTTGAATTTGAATAACTGCTAGATTTCTCCTGGTCAAGACAAGCTTTGAATCCAATGAATAATTTATATTTTAACGTGACTGTTTTATTTTTTTAACAAACATCAAATCTTGTTAAAATCAAGGTACACTGTAAACGGAATTAATTGAAAAATCAAAATTTTGGGTGCATATGTGACTTTAAACATTACTGAATCCTAATATGGACAGAATGCCAAGGACATTTTTAAAGTTCAATAGGAATTTGATTATTAAATATGCAATGTAAATTACACAAAAATGTAGTACGATTATATCCTGGACAAAATATTGAGAATAAAACTCAAAATCTGTTCTTACCTCTCTCTGATCAGAATTAAGTTTTAAGTGTTCTGAATGTTGAAGAAGCCTATCTTTTCTCCTCCACATGGCATTTTCTCGATTTCGGGACCTGGAAAAGACAAAACTCCCATGGGCAGGTGTCTTTTTTTAGCTTTTTTATTTCTCAACAGGATTAAAGAGAAATCAGTACTCATTATTTTTTTTGGTCGATACAGAATCTTTAAACGTTTAACAAAAAGTCATGGAAGCAAGAAATACCTTTACACTGAATAAACAATCCATCAAAAAGAGATAAAAATTGGGTCCTTACTTTGAGTAAATAGGTTCGGAGTTTAGTACAGTGGTGCTTAGAGATGGAAAGAAGCCTAGCTCATGCTTGGCGTGTTCAAATGTCATAGGTGGCATGTGTGGTCGAGTGGCTACATGGTCAATGTATGTGGCTCTCTTCTCTAATGGGGCTTCTACAGTGATATAAACAAATGGATTAAACATATAACAACTTGAATTAAGGTTATTGACTATTGCTCAAAATGTGATATACAGGATTCTTAAAGAAATGGTCAAAGTGAATGACTCTCTTCTCTTATCTTATAAATCAGTTCAAAACACAATCATGGGTGCCATGTGTGGGGAACTGGGTATAAAACCAACACAAAATGATTTATTCACCAATAAGACGTCTAGAAGATTCATTGATTGAATGATTGAGTTTTATGCCATCTTTTGAGGTTATTTAACTCATATTATGGTGTGCGAGTAAAATTGGTAAAGGAAAACACCCTGTAAGACACTGGCAACAGGCAAGGGCGCCAAGGGACAGATACCACCAGGGGAGCTCTCACCAACCACCTGCAGATGTCTGGAATACGACAGCAGCAACAAGTTGTGCCTAACATGTAAACATTAAAGAATACATGTACACTGTCTGATTTATTAAATTAAAATCCAAAGGATATCAACAACAAAAATTTAGATGATTTAAAACCGGTTAACATAAAAAAATAAATGGCACAGTTTAATCCTTTGGCTGAAGAAATCTCATAACAGTTTATGTTATCAGTATTGTACTACAGGTTATTCAGAGTAATATTGTTAACAAGGGGGTGATGAAACCAGTAAATGACAATTTAAGTTACTCCTTTTAAAGAAAACAAGAAGTCACATGTTTTATGGACAGCTACATTTTCTCTTGTCTTCTCTTTATATGAACATAAACAGACTTACTTTATTTTCTTTCAGTCCCACAAGAACAATCATAAGACAATGTTAAATACCTGTATCTCTGAAAGTAGTGCATGGAACTAAAGCAGGTGATCTTCCTTCTTCGTATTTATCTTTAAGAGCTTTTAATCGGACTTCAAACACCCTAAGAAAAGTATCTGCCTCTTCCCAGAGGGACATGATTTTATTGTCAATGAGTGTTGCAAACATCTGAGTTTCTATAAACGGTGATAAGAAAGGATGGTGTGCTCCTGGCTGATCACTGAGGAATGACGCCTTGTCAAAATTGTGCATGGTCTCACGGTTGTTCAGCCATGACTCCATGTCCTGCGTGGGCTGGATGACAAAGGCCTCATAGTTCCTGAACATATGCACAAAACAGTTGAGAAAAATTTCTCGACAACAATTATTAAAAGCTAGTTCATCAAGATCTCTAGCAGGCATGGTAGTAGGTTCTTTGGGTTCCATGATCACCTTTTCTGTGACGTTTTTGTTGGTGGAGTCGGTTAAATCTTCCAGGGATGTCCAAACACCTGTTTTCTTTGCAATAGCTGCAATTCTTGCCCAGGCTTCGCTCTGTTGTAAAATCTGTAGCTTGTTTGGTGACTGAGGAGTTGTGTTACCATTATTCACCTTACCAAGTCTAGTATCGTCGGGATCGTGGCTTTTTAAGCGTTTATAACGACCAAGAGTCTGTGTGTAACTGTAAGTGGACACAGGTTTGTCTAATACAGGGTGATATTTAGCTATCAGTTGAGACATTTCATCCATTAACTCCTGTTTATATGGAAATGGAGGTAAAAACTCAGGGATTTCAACACTGCAGGCATCGACATCCACAAAACACATGTTTGCCTGCAATACAGAATAAATCCAATACAAATGTTTCAGTTCATTTAACTAAATTATGTATACTAATACAATACTAAAATAAACTACAACATTTAAATGACAGAGAATTTTGAAGGTTTTAGAAATAAAGCTTCACATATATTTACACTATATATTGCACTAATATGATTGTGTACTTCACGAGTCAAGGAAGTAGTTATTACTGGAAGCAACCAATAAAAATGTACAAACACAATACACTATTACACATAATATGGAACAGAAGAGAAAGCGGAGCTAGACACCAAAATCAATTTCCTTCCAATTCCTTTCCAACCAAAACATGAGGTTCTGCATACAACAAAACTTTGGGGGTACTGCAGACAACCAAAACTTGAGGTTCTGCAGACAACCAAAACTTGAGGTTCTGCAGACAACTAAAACTTGAGGTTCTGCAGACAACCAAAACTTGAGGTTCTGCATACAACCAAAACTTGAGGTTCTGCAAACAACAAAACTTTGGGGGTACTGCAGACAACCAGAACTTGAGGTTCTGCAGACAACTGAAACTTGATGTACTGCAGACAACCAAAACTTGAGGATATGCAAACAACAAAACGTTGGGGGTACTGCAGACAACCAAAACTTGAGGTACTGCAGGCAACAAAACTTGAGGTTCTGCAGACAACTAAAACTTGAGGATCTGCAGACAACCAAAACTTGAGGTTCTGCATACAACAAAGCTTTGGGAGTACTGCAGACAACCAAAACTTGAGGTACTGCAGACAACTAAAACCTGAGGTACTGCAGACAACCAAAACTTAAGGTTCTGCAAACAACAACACTTTGGGGGTACTGCAGACAACCAGAACTTGAGGTTCTGCATACAACAAAACTTTGGGGGTGCTGCAGACAACCAAAACTTGAGGTTCTGCATACAACAAAACTTTGGGGGTACTGCAGACAACCAAAACTTGAGGTTCTGCATACAACCAAAACTTTGGGGGTACTGCAGAAAACCAAAACTTGAGGTACTGCAGACAACCAGAACTTGATGTACTGCAGACAACCAAAACTTGAGGTTCTGCAGACAACTGAAACTGGATGTACTGCAGACAACCAAAACTTGAGGTTCTGCAGACAACTAAAACTTGAGGTACTGCAGACAACTAAAACTTGAGGTACTGCAGACAACTAAAACTTGAGGTAATGCAGACAACTAAAACTTGAGGTACTGCAGACAACCAAAACTTGAGGTTCTGCAGACAACCACAGTTTGAGGCTCTGCAGACAACAACACTTAAGGTTCTGCAGACAACTAAACTTAAGGTTCTGCAGACAACTAAAATTTGAGGTACATGTACTGCAGACAACTAAAACTTGAGGTTCTGCAGACAACCAAAACTTGAGGTTCTGCATACAACAAAACTTTGGGGGTACTGCAGACAACCAAAACTTGAGGTACTGCAGACAACCAAAACTTGAGGTTCTGCAAACAACAAAACTTTGGGGGTACTGCAGAAAACCAAAACTTGAGGTACTGCAGACAACTAAAACTTGATGTACTGCAGACAACTAAAACTTGAGGTACTGCAGACAACCAAAACTTTGGGGGACTGCAGACAACAAAACTTGGGGTTCTGCAGACAACAAAACTTTGGGTGTACTGCAGACAACCAAACTTGAGGTACTGCATATAAATGTACCAATCATTGATTTCACAACAAAAACTGGTTACTTTCAGATTTATGTAAATCCACAAACCTCACTGGGTAGTTTAAGTTGTGACCTATCCTCTTTGCCATGCTGAAGACCCATGATGAAGGGTACTGGGGCATCCAGGAAATGATGTAAAGATGCTGGTAGAATAGGGACGTATACATGCTGCCAGCTGAACGGAAACATTAGGTTGGTTATACTCTCTGCTACTAGCATTAGCCTCTGGTAATCTGACAACAAGAGAGAGTAATATATTGTTTACGTAATAAATGTGTTCCATTGTGTTCCATGATTTTCCATTGTTAAATACAACACACATAGAGCCGATACTAACACCATGGTAACCTCTACTGTCAAAAAGATTGTGTTTAGGGAAATGAATCACATTTTCAAATAACATCCTTTCTATGCAAAAGTACAATGTATATAAATTTAAGCTTCTGTAAAAAGAAAGATCCAATTTGTAAATATGATCAAATCAATACTTATTCATCACTGACATGAAGTTTGGCATAGGAACAACCTCTTACAAAGCATTCAGAAATTTGATCACCAGGATAGAAAAATTGTGTATCGACAGAATATTTCATTTATTTATTTATTATATTCATTTGTGCATTTCTGTGATTTCTATTTTATGCTAAACATTTCCCTTTCATGATGTACATATCTTTTTAAATGCAAATAACAGACAACTCTCACACAAATGCATGGTTTCATACTTACAATGTACATTTTAATTGGTTGGGGTTTTTACACTGTACTAAAGGTTATTTCACTCACATGACAGAAGGCCAGCCCGATGGGTGAAGGATTGTCTGTTTGTTTGTTTGATTGGTGTTTAACGTCGTACTCAAAGGTATTTTATTTATATGACGACGGATTCTCCACTTCTTAATCTGCTCTACTCAATACGGCGGAAAACCGGGAGGAAACCTCGTAAAAACCGCCCCCGCGATTGCCAAAGTCACCTCGTGTGACTCCCTCATATACCTCAGGTCCACTGGGAGACTGGAACCTGTGCGGTACATCGAAGGAGGATCTACAGTCAGACGTGCTAAACACCGAGCCATGGCGCAGGCCCATGATGGGTGAAGGAAACCACCCTCAACTCAGCAACAAAGCGCTGTGGGACAAGGCCAGGACCCAAATCAGGACACCACAACAACGCTTACTGCTGCCTCATAGCCCAGAGAGCACCAGATTACAGGAAGTTCATGTAAACGAGAAAAACTTGTAGTTGAATATAAAACTCCTGAACTAAAGTGTTGAGTCAGACTAAAACATTGATAATACTCACAATTGCATACATACAGAAATTTATTTTTATTATTTCAATGCAATGTAGCAGTCTTCTTAATAGCAAAAAGTTTAAGCAACAGGTGCTCTATATATATTATGTTATTCATGTCTTGTAATATCAAAAGTAGAATCAAAGAAATGGCTGACCAGGAAACGTTTGATTTACCTGAAGAGTAAAGTAACACTTGATGTTCCAATAAAACAGAAGTAAATATTTTTGTCACGTTATCAAGTCCGACAATCTTGAAGAGTTCCCAGAGTGAAAAGTCAAACATTGGCAGCTCCATCATACCTGATGAGAAACAATAAATCACAAAAATTAGCATTCACACTATAAAGCCAGAATCTTTTTCAGAAAACTGATTGTTTGATTTTTGTTTACATGCAACTTTGTGCTAAAGGGTATTCCAACAACAGTTATAGCAGAGACAGAAACACAACCAAGTAATGCCCCTTCAAGTGTAAGCTCTGTTGGAAAGATACTATTCCTCCAGTGCTAAGTAATTTAACAGATAACAGATGTTTTTCAGATAAATTTATTTATACATCTGCGTGTATTTATATTTAACAACATAACTTTATTCCAAAAATGCAATTTATAACATTTGAAAACATTGTATTACCTCAAACTTGTAATTCTGGAAGTGAGCTAAAGGTTGTATAGTGTATAAGTTCTTGAAAGTTATGTCTTCTTTAAAAAATAAAAAGGGAAAACTAAATTTAATTTACATGCAGAGCTTATCTTTTGACTTAAAAAGAGAATAAAATTATAAACTCTTTTAAATAGTTTACCAAAATGATCCAAAACTTTCCTTCACAAAAAAATCATCATATTAAGTTTGATTTGAACGTTCAGCTATACTACATGTATGTGATACTGCTGTATAATTAAGCCCAAATTCCTTCTCTTGTGGCCATATTAATTATTCATGCATATTTTTTTTCAATTTTGCCCAATAAAAAATGTTGTCTTGGTGATGTAAACTTAACGTAGGACAGCCGATACAAATGGGAAATATGTTAAATGTATTAAATATTAATAGATGTTGAAAAATATTGCCAGCAAAAATAAAAATGCAAATGGAAGAAAAAAATTTCAACAGGAAAGCAAAATTAGAGGACGGTAGTCAATTACATTGTACTATCCCAATGGAATTTACATGAGAACTGTATGGTACAGTATATGGACATAGATTACATTGTACATTAAACAATGTACATGTACATGCAGTTTGGTTCTTTATTCATTTTGCTTAATGTACATGATGTATAGAGGTATCCAACAATGGTCTGTTTGAAAGTGTGAATATCACTAAAGTACGAGCCAAGTTAAGAATCTTTTTGCTATTTAACTAAGCTTGCCATTTTGGTGGGAAATTTCAAATTTGTTACAAGCTGACAATCTACGACATTCCATATATGGCCATTGCTTGAAACAAGTGCGATAAATGTATACCATATAAGAATTTTATGCTCTATCACAATATATGATTTGTAATAACAATATTCATCGTACAATCAAAATGAACTTGGATGTTATTTACGCTGATTTAAATAACAGGCAATATCCAACTCGTCAGCAGTGGCAATACACGGGTCGTGGTGTGAGCGAGTACATGTATATGGGAGATAAATAGAAATGAAATTCAAAAGAACTTTAAAATTAAAAGACCAAAAACAAATGGCCACAGAGTATAATTGTATAGTAGGACAACAAATGGCTTTATTGTGACCTAATCAAATGTAGTGAGTGTAGTGAACATTACAATTTAACGATCATGTCTTTAAGGCATGCATCAAGTATGTTCATGGACCATTTATTTTATACAAGTAGGTTTTAGCATGGTTTTAAGGGCCTTTACACATATAAGTGATAGAGCATTGCTGCTGGAAAAATATCTTACTTTCTGAATATGTATTAAGGAAACACTTAAACTCACTTGGTCTTTGACAAAAAATAGGTGATGATGCTCCAAAGAATTTCATACTGCGTCCAGGTGGTGGGAGAGGAACCTCAAATAATATATTAAATATGTAACACTCGAGAGGTAGCTGGGGTGGGTTCTCGTTTACTATTGTCTCATAAAGCTGATGTAAAAAATGTCTGCAGCAATACACAAACGGCAACTGTGTGATCAAACACATGGATTTTGTCACGTATAAAACGTCTCTGTTAATATCATAAAACTTGTCAGCACGACTTCTGGGAATTCGCCTCCTGGCAGCCACTGGACTTCTTTCTGGCTCCTCGTCTAAATGAGAATACAGTGTCAGTGACTGATCGTTACTCAGTTCCGCCTTGTGCATTGCATGCAGTGTCTGCATGGCCGCACAGATCTGCCTATTTCTGACCTCCTCAAAGAATACAAATGAAGCGCCAAAGACCCGAGAACCATCTTCTTTTGTGATGATAAAACTGTGGAACATGGGCTCTCTGCTGTGCTTCTGGGTGCGGAATGTTAAACCCTTTGGCAGCGACAACTGAAAATATACAAGAGCACATATTTATTGCAGGGTTATTAGTGATATTTATAATCAAGAAAATAATATGCTCATATATTCTATACTTAAACATGTATGTACCTACATTTTACCAAGTTTCTTTTAGAAAAGAAGACAAACTTTAAAGATCAGAAAAAATTGGGAAAATAACAAATTTAATAAGAACGCAAAAAAGACAAATTTAAAATGCATGGGCTGGTGTAAATTTCTAAATCCACTTTAATTTGCTTCCAATCAGAAAGAAAAAGTTTTATACAACTCCACAAGGCAAATAACCTTAAGTGGTGACAATGTGTCAGATAAAAATGTGTTACATGTACATCTTTTGAGACATTACATCCGTACAGGAGATTGACTTGCAAGATCTTACAAAAAGTTAAATTTTTATGCCACACAAGGGATTGATTTGTAAGATCTGAAATTTAGATTGGATAGTTAATAAGGTTTCTAATTTCTTTGTCATATACATGTAGTTCTTGTATTGCCATCACAATATGCAAGGTGTGATTGAGTGATTGGTGTTTAACACATCAATTGTATTTCACTTGTACATGTATGACGCCGTTTTATTCAAACAGTGGCAAGTGACTTTAACACAACCAAATAATGTTAACTCACTCATGTACATGTAATGCTTGAAACCTACTACCCTTGGCCCAAAGGGTGAGTGCCTGAAAGGAATTCACCCCTGGGGCCAACAATCACAAGATAGAGACAACCTCAGGATCTAGACACTGTGAAATAAGACAAACTATGAAATTTAATTTACTAGACACCATAAACTAATCAAGTTGATGACAATATAATGAAAACATTTTGAATGTCTACATGTATAAATGGTGAAATTTGTTGTGCATTGGATTTTCTCAAAGCTAGTTGTGAAGCCATTGACAGCTCTTTCTTTATTTGATTGGAGTTAAACATTGTAATTAGCATTAGCATAGGAAACCACCCTTAATGACCTGGTTAAGTAATTAGGCAACACAGAATATATATATATATATATATATATATATATAAAATGTATGTATTTTGTTAACAAATAGAATCCCAAAAAAGAAATATAAGAAACTTTGCGAAGGAGTACATCTTCAGTGTGTACAGCTTCACAGTGTATGTCTATGATTACATGTTGAGCTATGTGAGCACTTCACAAAGACAAAGCGATGAAGACAATTTGATAGCTATTGAAAAACAATTTGTGCCCTGGAGGCAACTGATCAGTGAAGTCTATCAGGAATGTACATTCTGGTGATCACTCCTCTACTGGTCTCTTGCGGATATGTCGTCAAATCTGATAGATCTATTACAGAAGGATCAGAAAGATTACAGTACAGTGGCTCACGGCTCCCTGGTTGTTCCATTTGGAAGAACAAGCTGTCTGTTAGAAATGAATTACAACTGTTTTCTACTCAGACAGTTGGCGGTTGGCCAATCTCAATTATATGTACATTTTCACAAGGTCATCAGCTTGACAACTCAAAGAAATCAACATGCACATACAATAAACATGTACAGTGTATCTTTTTGTATACAATCCCAGACATGCCAAATAGTTAATTGTTGACC
Organism: Katharina tunicata; assembly: GCA_032466195.1. NCBI lineage: Eukaryota > Metazoa > Mollusca > Polyplacophora > Chitonida > Mopaliidae > Katharina > Katharina tunicata. The sequence goes on from JAVFBZ010163143.1 coordinate 31,660, forward strand.
ATTTCTTCAAGAAGGCAAATGCATGAATCCCAGTGAAAACATGCAATCTTAATATTAATATTGATAAATTGGGAAGAAGACAAAATGGAATGCCTCCTCCAGGAATCTGAGCCCTTTGCTGGCAGCAGGTTAAGTGCATTAGGAGAATGCCCGGTTGGCTAGGATAGTTGGGTAACACATAATGGTCATTGGCAAATTAACAAGATAAAAATGAATGTTACAAATGTAATGGAATAATGGGCCAGCCTTGTAGGTGAAGGATACCCAGATTGGTTCAAAACGACGACTAACTGGCAAATATTACAGTATGAACAACATGTAGAACGCACACACAAGTACAGTAAGACTGTCTATTTCAATCCCTCTATGCAAAGTACTAATAATTATATCTACACATTCTTCGCATTCTTTTTTTTTTTCATGTATTTTTATTTACTTAAAGTGTCAGCAGAATAAACAAACTTAAAATTTATCAGAGTAATTATTTAATCAATAAACTTAAATTAGAATAACTGATACATGTACATTTACCTATAACAAAACAATGCTTTCCACCAAAGGAACAGATCAAAATAAATTTCACACTTTCACCATTTTTTTTATTGAGAAAAAAAAATTAAAACAATGTCTAAGTGCAAGAATAATATGTATGATAACAAAATACCTGTATAGGGCCTACATGTACATGCAGTACATTGAATCGCACTTGAATACACGTACACATAGAGAGAGTAAAGTTTTCATGGTCTACCAGGTAATCAGTATCTAAGTTGTACCAGCTTGACCCTCCCTCAGGGGAATTCACTCAGATTTTCTGTCTCGGGTACTAAGAGCTTTTTACACTAAAGCCACCACTGGTCTCAAGGAGGAACTTTGTAAATAACCTAATAATCTGATTTTTCTTTCATTTTGCAAACACAGATATTGTCCGAATCAGTGGGCTTATTAAATAATCAATCACATAACGTCGGACTATAAAACTAAATTTAGCAATTAAATTACAAAACATATTTTGAGGCTGTCTGATAATTCATTCAGAGACATTTTTTATTTCAATTTATATTTGAATTATTAGAGTGTTTCCAGTTCCATCACAGTATAAAAGAAAAGATAACAAATGTCCACAAAATCTACACCATCGACAGAAACACACAATGATTTGTAAAGATATCAAATTTGAGCATTTGGACACTGGCCATCAGCCAGAGAGGCCAATTTTCCTTTACAGAGAATAGTTTATAATCAAGCTCCTTTTTCTCTTTTCTTTTTATGTTTAGAAAGAAAGCATCAACAGATCATGAAAAGTTGCCAACTATATACAAATTACCAGTATTAAAAGTTTTCCCCAAAACCAACTAATAACAAGAGTTTTAGTAAACCCAACATACGTCCTCGTGGGGTGTGATATTCAGTAGACCCTTAATGAACATATGGTAACCATGGTAACCAAAGACATGTAAAATAACTCAAGAAAAGGCTGAATTGTTTCGAAAAAAGTTTGTACACATCTACATATGAATACACATGATCTACAAAATCAAGGGGAATAACTCAAGAAAACATTGAATAGCTTTGAAAAAAGTTTGTGCACATCTACACATGATACCAATAATGTATAAACAAAATTAAGAAGAATACATGGAAAAGTCTGGTACGAGTTGCGTTAACGAGGAAAATTCAAGGATTTCAGACAAAAATCAAGAGGAATAACAAACGTTGAATTGCTTTGCCGTGCACATCTACACATGATACCAGTGATGTGTACCAAATTTCAGAAGGATCCGTAGTAAACTCTGGGACGAGTTACGTTCACGAGGAAAACTAACGGACGGAGCGGACAATGCCATACTGTACCATATTATGTCCCGTCAAATTTAACGGGTGTATAAAAATTGGATACTCCGTGAAGATAAACTCTTCATTTCTTGCCAAAAAAAAAACACATGCTGGTCCACAGTTTCATCAGGGAGCAAGAGTGTAAGTAATAAACATTTGTCTGCTTTAAACATCACCTTTATTCACATTTATCAATTACAATATGGTTTGTTTGTTGAAAGGGTTTAAAGCCCACTTACATTCTGGCATGACAGCCAAATAGGTGAAGGGATCCACCCTAAACGACAATGGCAACACAGAAGATTCCATAGTACATTAGCGAAAGGAAAAAACAGGACACCACAACAAATTGGCTTACTGATTAAGGCTAAAAAATCAGCATTGCACAGGAGGCTCTCTCCCAACCACCCTCAAATACATCTACATCAGAGTTTTTGTGACTGGACTCCGGACTAGATCAGCACAACCAGATATCTCCCTTGGTCTGCACCAGGGGCTGTTTTCAAAAGACTTTGTCATACATCTACAAAACTTCAATACTTGGGGATGTTTCACAAAACTTGGCACATTTGGGCCCAGGAATTTGCTACATGTGTTGATGTATTGCTTTCAGAAACAAAACAATTCCTTTAAGTCAACCCTTGGTGTAAAAACAGCTTGTCTTTGTTACAAGTCCTGTTAAATAACATAATGTACTTTTCTTTCTATAGAGTCGAAATCAACTTACACTTAAACAACCAGTCAACAACTGGCTGAGGAAGATGAAGACCAGTTCCAGGACTTTAAATACCCTTAGGTATAGTTATAGCTATACTTTCTACTTGTTCTACAGATTTTCAATCAGAGGAAAGAAAACACTGTCTAGTTAATGTTTTCACATTGCTGCCTAATGGCTGGTGTTCATTTATTTTCATTTTTCATGTCTCCTTTATTCTGCCAGATGCCAAGTTTTGACACACTGCAATAAAGACAAATCATACCTGTGCTCAAGTCACATTACACTGACACAGGCCAGACCAATTATTGTTGCCTTTTATGTTTGGTGCCGAATTTAATCAAATTTTTTAATATTATTATTTATACCATTCAAATGTTCTGAAAACTTAACTACCCTAATTCTTTAACCATTTCACCCCATCTGAGTGTGTTGAGTCGAATAGGTAAAATGAAATTAGACCACAAACAAATTTGGGAAAGGGCGTAACCCAATTATAAATAATTAATTTATTATTATAGCCTACTGTATACCTTATTAATTACCTCTGTGCCTGAGATTCAACAAGTAAGACTGACTGAAAGTCTTATTTTTTCAAAAATCTCAAGAGGTGAAAAGGTTGAAGAATTAGGGTAATTCTCTTATTTTAATTGATTGTATTATCAAAATGTTTGTTGTATTTTGTAATTTTCTTTTAATGTTGAGGAGATCCCCTAATGGCCTTTTGGCTGTGGGTTATCCTCATTAAAGAAATAAAGAATTAAAATTAAAATAAAATTAAAAAAACAGACAAATACTAACTTAAGTCTTGAAATACAACACACCCTAAATGCTCAACAAATTCGACCCCTTTACCTATTAACAAACTACATGTTATGCAAAGTCTTAGAAGTGGAGAAAAGACAATTTTGGAATTTTTATGAAGTTCAGACTTGATGCTATCGGCAAAATATAAGTTTTAATTCCAAATTCACATTGATAAATTCAATAAATGACTTCAAACTTGTGCTTTTAAGGTCAAATTTGTTGAGGATTTAGGGTACATCTACATAGATGTACATGTACTTCTTACGAAGCGAAAGTGAACCTTTAAACAGATACAGGGCAGAAAGGGAAGAATGTCTTTGTCATATAAGTTCTGTCTTTGGATGTATACATGTAAGACAGTCACCGATCACTATAGTCAGGTAGACATACTGTTGGCAAGCACACACTTCATATTACCTATATTACAAAGATAAACACCTGTTCATGGCAATCACAGTACACTAGTTAAGTGGCTCCCCATTCCATGCTTTACACATCTGTGAAAGATCCGCTTAGGATAACAAATACAGGGTTGCAGTCAAAATAGACAGGCTTGGAATCTTAGTAATCCCAACCCTGCACAGTGTCTTTTCACATTGAAATATAAGCTGAAGTCTTCCTGATACCATATACCTACAAAACTGTTCATTTTACACAGTAATCAATGTACAGATAGATGTGCTTGAAGGAAAAAATATATGTTCTAAAATTAATTGTATCTGCAGGATTCCTTTAAGAATGAATGCTTCTAATTCCCAAGAGTCACGCAAACTGTGTGCAAGGCTGACAGTAAAATAAACGGACAGGAACAAATAGTCATAAATAATTCATATATCAATGTTAAAATTCATGTACATGTATTGAAGTTTTTGTTTTCTTTTATCACGCTACATGTTTTACCAGTAAATAATTCAGATCTAGCATTCAAAGCTAAAACAGAAATTCTTTATTATCAGCTGCATCGTTTTGGTTTGATTGGGGTTTACTTCGTACATACAGCATTATCACTCATTTGACGGCACACCATCACATTGGGCCGAGGAAACCACCCTGAACAACACACCACAGGACATTAACAGGTTGAAAAACAGGACCCAACAAAATGACTTCCCAGCTCAGAGAGCACCAGAGCACAGGAAGCTCTCGCAAACCAGTCACAGTACATGTACAACAGAAGAATTTCCAGATATATTCCAGAAAAACTTCGCATAAAGCACATGTATCAAGTAGATAAAGATGTGTCTGTGTATTGGAGTGGCATTTGATGTAAGATAACATACAGAGTGGCAGAGTCCAAATTTCATATGGATTAAAAATTATTCATTTATTTATAAGAAATTTGTTTTTGTTTACATCGGAGAAAAATGTCTTTAACACCACCAAGAACAGGGTCGTCCCTCAATTATCTATGTTTGGCCTTGAAATGAAGTTTGCATTAATATTAAAAAATATTAAATTCACAATTAATTATTGAAAGGTTACAAAAACAAAAGACAAATGCAAGTGATACATGTAGGTTATCCTGAACATTTAAGAGGATCAATTTTTTCAACAGATTTGTCAGTCAGGCCATGAAATGAAGTTCGTATTAATACCATAAAATGTTTTTTGTTACTTTTTCCTAAATACACATTTAATTATACACATTTACATGTAAGCTTTTTGAGTAACTATCAAACAAACATACATCTTGATCAACACTGTAAAGAAAGGCATGAACAGTGATTCTTTAAATAATGGAGTCATTACAATAAACTTGATCCAAACAAACTGGAAGTAACAAAAATCTCCAGGATGCAAAGATGTACCTTCACATATTTACAGTTGTATTTAAACATGGACATCAGACTTTTGTCTTTTGCCTTTTTGTGCATTCTATGTGACTTACTTTCAAAATAGACAAGTGTGTGAAATGAAGATCTGCACAGGGACAAAATCGCAGAGTGTAGGAAACGTTTTAAAAAATAGCAATAATGACCTTAACCTGACCCAACAACCCAACTCAAACTTGTTCAAAGCGTTTTCATAATAGACATGTGTGTACAGTTTGAAGAAAATGGACCCTGTGACATACATGTAGCTTGAATGATAACAAACTTTTCTAAAAATAGATATAATGACCTTGACCCCATGGCCCTAAAATTCGAACTTGTTCAAGACGCTTTCATATTGAACATGTGTGCGAAGTTTGGTCGTAATCAGCCAAGGAAAAAATCGCTAGACTTATGACATACTTTTCTAAAAAATAGCAATATTGACCGTAACCTTGATCTCATGCAAACCCTGAAATTCAAACTTGTTCAAGACATTAATTTATCATATATAATACAATGGGCATGTGTGTGAAGTTTTATGAAAATCGGTCAAGGGTTTCATTTGATGACAAGGAAAAACCATGTACCTATGTACATACATGTACAACACACTGTACATACCAGCGGGGGACTGGGGATCGATTTTGATTTGGTCCAGGCCATGGAAAGGCGCCAGGTCGACAATCATAGCCAAATAGGCGAGGGTCCAGGGGCCGTCGAGGCCCTCTTAGCTCCGAAAGTGAGGAAGCGCGTAGAAGCGATCTGAGCTGTTTTGAGCAATAAAATATAAATTTCTTCACATAATAGGAATGGTCTTTTTTTATGCGATTTCTGCGAATTTTCAAATTAGAAATACTAAAAATTAGATTCTTGACAAACATACATTTCTGCGCTTCCCGATGTCCATTCAATCATTAGCTTACCGTTTTTATGAAAATAAAAAATATTTCGGATCAATTGTATCGACTATATTAGCTGAAGAGACC